>ML284573.1:0-26058 GCA_005239495.1 Nicotiana undulata
TTATGGGTAGAGAAGGGTAAATATTTTAATTTTTATGGGTACTCCTGTCTTTCTCCCTTTATTGATTCGTTATTTTAGGCCCAGTCTAAGGGTCTTTCGGGGCGTCGTGGACTCAAAAATAATTCTCATCGGCCTAGAATTTCACAGTGTTATATTTTGTTCAACATCTGTATTGTTTGAATTACCAATTCCCTACGTAAAGACTCTAGTGATAAAATCATTGAAGCCACAAGACCAAACGAACTATCATCTGAAGTTGTGATAAATAGAAAGGGAAAGGCTGGATTAAATCAAATTTAGTTTATTAGTATTAGTACATCATTGAATATACAATTCAAAAATTCTTTCACATCCGATTCTTTTTGGGTTTTTTTTCAAGCAAAAAGTTAAAATACGGAAAAAAAATCAGAATGCTCCAAGTTCTTGTGGCAGAGCACCAGGAGATTTATCATCAATATGATAATTGGAATGGAAACCAGAAGCACGACTGGGGTCCTCGTGGTCCAAGATAATCAAACCCTCAATAACAGTAACGTAAGCATGAGACTTTTTGGTAGTACCGGTGAACCAGATGAGCGCTTATGTATCATCTCTTGTCGAAAAACGATAAAACCCCTTCTTCTATACGAGACCTAGCTCTTTCCTCCCTTTACTAAAAATTGGTATGAATTCCTAAATCCATTTACCTCGACCAGGATCAACTCCTTCTATGCCCCAGGAAAAAGCTAAAAGTAAAGCAGTCATCAAGCCAGAGCTAGTTTCACATCTACCAATTCGCAATAAAGCTTCCTGATCGAGCAACTAGTAGTCATATCTATCCACCTCTCAAGACACAATATCTTGAGTAATACAAGCGTCGTGCTGCTAGGTGAAGCAGCCCGAATGCTGCACCCTAGATGGCGAAAGTCCAGTAGCCGAAAGCATCACTAGCTTATGCTCTGACCCGAGTAGCATGGGGCATGTGGAATACCGTGTGAATCAGCAAGGACCAGAAAGAAGAAGCAACAGGTACGTTTGTTCGGGTTCATTCATGTCCAATAAACTTCAAACAAAAGGAGATTCGGGTATCAGAGTTGAGTGGACAGGCGACAGGAGGATGGGTGGAAGAGTAAAGACAAGAGGAAAGCAAGGGTTCCGGCATCTTACTTTACTAGTTTCATTTCCGTATGATAGTCACCCTTTTCTCGGTAAAGCAGAGTGAGTAGCTTCTTTCTTTGCTACTGCTGCCATACCACAAAGAAGTCCAATAGCTGGCTCGAGCCTACAATATCACCGTTATGAGCGGTATGTTTCAACCAATTAAACTATAAGCCCCTACGAATATCTACATGAAATTCGCTCACTTCAAGACTCTTTCTTAGTTTAGGACAGAAACATACTCAAGGAACGCAATGCTAACCCTAAAAATGGAATATCAGACCTACGTCAAGATAATCCCACCTTTTGAACACTTTGGTAATGCTCCCAAATAATGAATCAGAGTACATGGAGCCATTTCCTTATCTTTTTTTTCTGTCAAGAGAAAAAATGGCAGACTAACTGATATTTATATCAGTTAATGAAAGAGCCCAATGCAAAAAAAATGTGTGTTGGGTCATTGAAACAGTTCAGATCATTTTAATAATAATAAGTTTACTCCAATAAGGTATCTAGAGGGCTATCGCAGTCAGATGCGAATTGATTACCCCTATTTGTAAACTACCCCTCTTCCTATTCTGGGAGTCAGCTAAGATATTCCCGAAACGTAGAAAACTAAGTGATAAAGGTTTTGTTAAATCTTTTAAGATGTTAATGGGTAAAAGGATTGGGGTTGGTTGAATATATTTTCCGAAATAACCTAATCCCTTTTTTGTAAGACCCGCATAGAAATATGCCACTGATGTGAGTAAAGCCAAAGCGCGTTCTTGGTTTCGAGTTGGTATATGGATTGCCCAACACTTTGGGTCGTAATAGTGCATACGAAAGATTGATAGAGCTAGCGATGACAACGTTATTGTATCAATGATGTCTATTTTGTATAGATTCTAGTTAATCTCTTGTGCCTTCAGCATAACGCCACCTAAGAGACGAATATCCTGTTTCAGATAAGCCAACAATTGTTGACCTATCTCCGGAAGATACACAAGTCATAATTTCTCATAGGGAATGGAATCTTCTATTCAAAAGGATCTTACTCAATTCAATAGAAACTTAACTTCTACCCCACTTTTTTTCTTTTCAGGATAAATCGTTGGGACGGACTTTTTATAGGGATTCAAGCTTACGAAATGCTTTATCATTCTTACTCTTGAGTAAAACTAAACTGGCTTTTGACACAGGTGCGAAGCAAGTCTATGCGGAAAGGATGGGAGAGGAGTTTCTTACTGACCGCTAAACCTGCTCCTTCTAAGAATGGTTTTACCCCGCTCCTCAATGTTATTTTGTTTCTGATCCTGCTTCAGATTCTTTTTCAGTGTTGGAAACAAGCCCCTATTCCTATCGGTTGAGTAGCCCAAGCTCCTTAAGTATTGTCCCCTCTCCTATAAAAGAAAGAGGCGTGAAAAATTGAGCGTTTCTTATCACAACCCTTTTTCGTAGCAGAAGTATTTGCCGGTTCTCCAGGGAAATATGTTGGTCTAGCATAAACAATTCGAGGATTTCAATTGATCCTTTCCGGAGAATTAGATGGTCTTCCTAAACATGCCTTTTATTTGGTAGGTAATATCGATGAAGCTATCGCGAAGGCTATGAACTTAGAAATGGAGAGCAATTTGAAGAAATGACCTTAAATCTTAGTGTACTGACCCCTAATCGAATTGTTTGGGATTCAGAAGTGGAANGTAATCGAATTGTTTGGAATCTTTCCGAACAAATTCCAGTCCCGCTAGCAACACAGTGAGCAGTTCAAACAAAACGTACAGCAACAACATACAGTCATCGAGGATAGAACAATGCAAGATGAACCCCAAATCTTGAACAATCATCAAAAGAAAATCATTCACAAAAAGTAGTGCAGCTGAAATTAGCATTAATAGCGGGCCAAACTTTGAACTATAACGAACAAAGACAAACTACTTCCTCAAATCGGAACGAACAACAGGGGGTACCGGAGCATCTAGCGGCTTTAGCAATGGTCGCCAGATAATCTTTTCCCGGTCGAATATGTTTTACCAAAAATAAGATAAATATTTTTTTGAGATATTTTATAAATGAAACGGAAGGTTAATCCTAGTTAAACTTAATAACTGTCAGAACTCTGAATGTGGTGATAAATGAAAGAAATAAAGGTGTCGTAATATTAAATTTTGGACAAAGATACTGATGATGATTGGCAATGAATGTATGAGTGATTGGAATAAATGCATGCAAAGGCAAGAAATGTAATAATAAAGATGATATGCCTGAATATCAAGCAATGATAGTTAGCAATCACGTCAACAGATCAAATGACGAGATACGTTGATCTGACACAATGCTCTTGGATCCTGTATATGAAAAGGTTTCTTTTAACATGGGAATCAATAGAAAATACAAGAAGTGGATATTCTTACAACAACCAATATTACAAAGTGTTCTCTCTCAGAGTTTTAGATGCATTTTTCCTCACCCTTCTTTCCTATAAATAGGGGACGTTCTTTAAGGAACCCTAAAAAGTACAAAGGAGGGAATATTATGTTAGAATATTCCTTCATTCTAATTTAAAGCTATACTACAGTTAAAAATGGTCTCTGAGGTCGACCTCGTTCGAATTAGGGCCTTCGAACCTTATTGTTGGCCGACCTAAGCTTCGACCTTAGCCGTTATCACTTATTAATATCGATCCAAATTTTGACAAATATAGTTAGTCCCTCCGCTTATCAAGGTCGTGGACCCCTCGTCCTTGGTGAGCGGATTATTCTACGTCTGTTATGATGGAAATTTTGTCGTAACCAGGTAATTGACGTCCATTAAGGCCGTGACGAACACAAGTGATGTCAGATGATGTCATCATCAGGCACGTCATCATTATGCATCTTTCCCATGAAATGCTTGCACTATTGGTGCTTCGATTCTTGTGCTTGCAAACAGCTTTTGGCCTCTATTTTGAGGCTACCCAATCCTATAAATAAGCGAAGGACTCTTGATTTATTCATCCTCTTTCTTGATCCTTATTCCTTTTCCTTTCATTGTTAGATCTATTCCTATCATCATGTCGGCTTCCCCTAGCAGTCATGACGATATTTTCGATGCCGCTCCCTTGTCAGTGGCTATCCTTACTACTGATGAAGGAATTTTGATTGAGGGAGATGGAAGCTTTCCTACAGTTGACGAGGTGATACCTAAAAGCCCCGCGTCCAGAAACGACTTCCCCAAAGGGCGTGGGCCTACCCTCGAACCTGAACTTTCCGTAACGGGGGAGGCTGGATTGGCGGAGATGCGAACTAAGTATCGCATCCCCTCTCATATAAAATAAGCATCCCTGCGGGAGGTGACACGGTCTAGGTTCACCACCCTAGGCTCTATGCTTTCTACGTCTATCCGCTTACGATCGGCTACACCTTGCCACTTCCCAAGTTGCCCGAAGAGTTTTGCCGCTTTTACAACATTTTTCCAGCACATCTCTCTTTTTACTGCTATAAGATCTTATTAATGCTGACTAAATATGCGGAGCTGGCTGGCTGTGGAGTCGACCTTCACCATCTGATACACCTGTTTTTGCCCACTTTCTTCAGGGGCACCATGATACACCTGAGGAATCGTGGGACGAAAAGATTAGTGGCCGGGATGGATGATAAGGCGAGCCGATTATTCTTGCACAAATACTTCATCATCAGAACTGATCAGTTGGCAGCGGACCCGGCCGAATTTCCTGAAAAATGGAATTACCACCGTAAGTACTTCCTCGTGCTTTCCGTCATTTCATTCTTCCTTATTTACATCTGTGAAGCTTTCTCCCTCCATCGTTCTGGACATGTAGGATTTGTTGGCTCTTGTACTGCCTCATGTCGTGAGGATTTGTTAATGGTCTTCTTTCTACAAACGTTATGGTCCGAAGATCCTTCCTCGTAAGTGCATTGGTTATCTTGTTTGGTGGAATGCCTTAGCGTTGTCTGACAAACTTCGTATTTGTATTAGGTCAGCAGGCTTCCAAGAAGGCGAAGATACCTGCTCTCACCTTCCATCATAAGGCGGCCTCGGCTGTGATGAAGTTCACTTTGGTTGAATCCACGAGGGGCGGAGCTGGGATTCAACGGGTGTAGGGGGCCGCCCCTTCCGATGTTGCTGTCCCAGGCAATGTACCGTCTCAGCAAGTCCTTCTTCTTACTAATCAACCTTCTCGTTATGAGGATCCATCATCGAGGAAGAGGCGGAGGGAGGAGACGGGAAAATCCGTGGCTGTTGAAGGGTCGGAGAGTGCTTCGATCCTCGGGACAAGGTTGGAAATTTTTCCTGTCGAGGAGATGAGTATTATGATTGAGTAAGCCGTGGAATAGAGGTCTTCTAGTGACTAGGAGATCGATAGCGGCATGGAGGTTGTGCAGAATACGGGTGGTCGTCCTTCGTGAATGGCGATACGGAGTGATGATTTTGGCGTGGGGGATGTCGATTCGGGTTCTGAAATTGAACCCTATGAGGTTAGAGCGTTTAATGAAAGGACGACTCGCGTGGAAATAGGGACGGAGGGTCCTAACCGTCACATAGTCATACTTGTGGATTTCAACCTTCTGGTCGATACCAAGCGCGTGGCACCATCGTTTGCCCCTTTATGTGCTGAGGCCGAGAACAAGACTCTGCAGACATTGAACAATTCCAACCTTTCTCTTGGCATATCTGGGATGCATCTGCGGGTGAGTGTCTTTCTTATTCATTCATACGCTCCACTAGTGTTGCTTCATTTTGACTGACCTACATTCTTTTTCACTTTTTGTCAGAACCTGATCCTCGATAGCGTGACCAGCGGGCTGAGGAGAGGGTGGATCAGTATAACAGGATGGAGTCCAGGTATATGGAATACCATTCCAAGTATCGGAAGGTGGTCAGGAGCGTCGGAAAAGATGGGCTGTTTCGGGAACTATGTGATGCAATTAGGGGAAGGACGAGGAGCTGAAAGAGAATGATGAGGAGCTAGTGAAAGCAATTAGCTGGTGTAGCAAGCTAAAAGAGGCATTTAAGTCACAGGAGAACGAACTTGAACTGGGAAAGGGAGTGAGGGTTGAGAATTCGGACCTCCAGGCGCGAGTGGTATCCTTGAAGGTCGAGCTCGATCAGAGTGAGGCAAGGGCTACTGTTTTGAGGGCAGAGTTAGATGCCAAGGTTGAGGAGTTGAGGTTGGCGGAACGAGTTAGGATGGCCTCGCTAGCAGAAACGACGGCCTTGACGGGGACCCTGCGTGTCTGTAGGCCTGAGCGGGCTAATGAAGTGGAGACTTCAGCGCTCACAGTGGCGAGATTGGAGGAGTAGTTTGGGGGTATTGATGTAGAACTGGTAAGGTTGAATGAGTAGATAATGGTTCTCCGGGCTGAGAAGGAACAACTGGCCCGTCTGTCTGCTTCTCAAACTTCCGTTGATGCGAGCGTGTTGTGGGAGTCGTATGATACGCGGGTTCATGCCGAGGCTCAGCTGGACATATTCAGATCGTTGAAGGCCATTGGGAAGGTCTCCGAGAAGGGACTCACTGATGTTCATGTTAAAGCGCGGGCGGCCCGTGAAGCTTGTGGCTATGCTCCCGATTCACCTGGTGGGGATGATGGTGATGATGATGCAATGGATGGGCTTGCTTCTGATCCCTAGTATGACGACGAATATGTTAAAGGGGATGACGCAGCTTAGTGCTTTATTTTTTACTTTTGATGTTCTTTTATTTTTGTTTTTGTTTTTGTGAGGGTGTGCTCGGGCCTGTTGTAAAGGAAACGAGTTTTGTAACCTGTTCAATTTGTAATGGAATGGTTACCTTTTGTTGTATGCTTTGCGTTCTTGTTTCTTTCCATATTTCGTTGTGATGTTATTCTTTGTAGGTTGTTCGTCGGCTATCTTGGGGCCAAACTTTGGCTAGTCGTCAAATGTAAATGCTTAGAGTGGTGTCGAATGCAAATTACTCGAGTGATGTTGAATGTAAATGATTCGAGCGAGGCCGAATGCAAATGATTCTAGCGAGGTTGAATGAAAATGATTCGAGCGAGGTCGAATATAAATAATTTGAGTGATGTCAAATGTAAACAATTCGAGTGAGGTCGAATGTAAATAGTTCGAGGGAGGTCTAATGTAAATAATTCGAGCGAGGTCTAATGTAAATAGTTCGAGCGATGTCGAATGTAAACAGTTTGAGCGAGGTCAAATGTAAATGATTTGAGCGAGGTCGAAAGTTAATAGTTTGAGCGAGGTCGAATGTAAATGATTCGTGCAAGATCGAATGTGAATGATTCAAGCGAGGTCGAATGTAAACAGTTAGAGCGAGGCCGAATTTAAATGATTCGAGTGAGGTCGAATGTAAATAGTTCGAGCGAGGTCGAATGTAAATGATTCGAGCGAGGTCGAATGTAAATGATCCGCGCGATGTCGAATGTAAAAAATTTGAGCGAGGTCGAATGTATGTGGAGTGGAGCGATTTGGAGTTGTGCGAAGAAATGTTATGTAATGCTTTGTTTATTCACTTCATTGAAGACTCTTACATACTTTGTTTATCGTATACATTTGAGAAGTTCTCATCTATCTAGTCCCTTCATCGGTCTGGCTGGAGTAGACGATAGGTGGAGCGATGAATAACCAGCTCAAACTTCGAGGCGCCCCCTCATCGCCTCATTAAAAACCTCCTCGGTAAAACCCATCTGGGGATAAAACTCGAGGGAGGGCAAAAGATTACGACTTAAAGGGTGTCTGCTTTCAGAAGTTGAAGTATTTATGATGAGTGATATTCCAGTTGTTGGGCAACAAATTCCCTTCCATTGTTTCTAACTGGAATGATCCTTTGTTAACTGCTGCGGTGATCTTGTGCAGTCCATCCCAGTTGGTTCCTAGCTTACCCTCTCTTGGGTTTTTGCTTGCCTTTGTTTTAGCCTTGAGTACGTAGTCCCCGACTTTGGGTGGTCAAACTTTTGCCTTTTTGTTGTAGTATTGTTTTTCTCTTTGTTTTTGGGCGACCATCCTTATGTATGCCATATCTCATTGTTCCTCTATCTCGTTGAGATCTTGCTTTCTGCTTTTGTTGTGTTTGGTCTGCTTTAATTGGAGTATCTCAGGCTTGGCTCTCCGACTTCAACTGGTATAACTGCATTTGTGTTGTAGACTATATAGTATGGAGTTTCTCTTGTGATTGTCTTTGGCGTAGTGCGGTATGCCCATAGCACTTCTGGTAGCGGTTCTGGCCACAGTCTCTTGGCGTCCTCGAGTTTCTTTTTCATGATGTTTAATATAGTTTTGTTGGAGGATTCGGCCTGAACGTTTTCGAAGGGAATATATGGCGTGGAGAGTATGCGCTTGATGTTCCATTTCTCGAAGAACTCGACAGTCTTTTTCCCGGTGAACTGTGGTCCTTTATCACAACTGATTTTCTTCGGGATGCCGAAGCGGCATATTATATTTCTCCATATGAATGTGATGACTTCATGTTCGCGTGTTTGGGGGAAGGCACCTGCTTCCACCCATTTAGAGAAGTAGTCAGTCAAAACTAAAAGGAAATGACATTACCTCGCCCGGCTGGGAGTTGCCCTACGATGTCCATTTCCCATTTGATGAATGGCTAGGGTGACATGACTGAATGGAGTTTTTTTCCTTCTTGGTGTATCATGGGAGCATACTTCTGACATTGTTTGCATTTTTTGACGAAGTCTGCGGCTTCTTTTTTCATGGTGGGCCAATAGTAGCCGGCCTGTATGAGGCATCTGACGAGCGCTCGATTACCGGTGTGGGTGCCACACTGGTCTTCGTGTACTTCTTCGAGTACTCGCCTGGTTTGGTTTGGTCCTAGGTATTTCGCCAAAATACCGTCGAACGTCCTTTTGTACAGGTCGTTGTCGATGATGTTTTACCTAGCTGCCTGCATTCAGAGATTTCTTGCTTCCTTTGTCTGCCGGGAGTGTTCCCTCATGAAAGTAAGTTATAATACGGTTGCGCCAGTCCCAAGTTATGTTCACAGAGTGTACCTCAAGTCGGTCTAATGACGAGTGGAGTAATGTGGAGACATTGTCCTTTCCATTAATGATTTTTGTTGTTGCTGCTAACTTGGCGAGGTCGTCTGCTTCGGTGTTTTGAGCTCAAGGTATTTGGTCGAATCGACATTCGTCAAACTCTTGAAGTAGTTCGTGGATTTATGTTTGGTATTTTTGTAGCCTTTGCTCCTTATCTGAGAAGTCCATGTTACTTGGTTGACCACAAGTTGTGAATCCCACCGAAGGATAACTCGCCAGGCTCCATACTTGAGGGCTAGTTTTAGTCTCGCAGTAACGGCCTCGTACTCGGCCTCATTGTTAGTCATATCTGGGCATCGTATAGATTGGTGGATTACCTCGCCCGTTGGGACCTCAAGTACGAGTCCCAGTCCTGATCCTAACGCGTTAGAGGCACCGTCGATGTGTAGGACCCATAGGTTTGGTTGAAGAGAAGCATTACGAGAGGCTTCTTGTTCGACTTCAGGCATTATCTTGGCGCTGAAGTCTGCGACCAAATTAGCTACACTTGCGACTTTATCGCTGTTCGCGGCTGATATGTTATATGGTGCTCGCTTAGTTCGATGGCCCACTTGGTCAATCTTCCTGATAGCTTGGGTTTATGTAAGATACTTCTAAGAGGGAAAGTCGTGACGACCATTATGGGGTGGCACTAAAAGTAAGGTCTGAGCTTTCGTGAAGCCGTGACCAATGCTAGGGCAAACTTCTCGAGGAGCGGGTACCTTGTTTCGGCATCGACTAGAGTTTTGCTAATATAATAGATTGGTGATTGCATACCTTTTTTTTACGGACGAGTATTGCACTTACCACTACTTCTAATACTGCCAAATATACTAGGAGGCATTCGCCGATTTTGGCTTTGGCGAGCAGTGGAGGCGAGGACAGATATGCCTTTAGTTCTCTCAAGGCTTCGATACATTCTGAGTTCCACTGGAGTCTGTTGTCCTTTTTGAGGACGTTGAAGAATTTATGGCTTCTGTTAGAAAATCGTGAAATTAATCACCACAGTGCGGCTATGTGGCCGGTCAGCTTTTGCACCTATTTCTTGTTGGTTAATAGTTTGGGTATTCCTTCGATAACTATGATCTGGTCGGGGTTGACTTCAATGCCTCTTAGTGACACCCAGAAGTCGAACTTTCCTGATGTCACTCCGAAGGCACATTTCTTGGGATTCAGCTTCATGTCGTACTGTCTCAGTATGGCAAAGGCCTCTTTTAGATGGTCAACATTATCTTCTTTCCTTTCAGATTTGGCTAGCATATCGCCTATGTATACTTCCATCATTTTGCTGAGCTGTTCTTTGAACATCTTGGTGACCAGCCATTAGTAAGTTTCTCTTGCGTTTTTCAATCTGAACATCATGACTCGATAACAATAAGTCCCTTGGTGAGTTATGATAGTCACGTTTTCCTGTTCTTCCTCTTCCATGAGGATCTGATTATATCCTGAGTATGCGTCCAAGAAGCTTAGCAGCTCGTGTCCTGTCGTTGTAACGATAAGATGGTCGATGTGTGGTAGCGGGAATGAGTCCTTTGGGCATGCTTTGTTTAGGTCTGTAAAGTCGATGCACATGCGCCATTTCCCATTTTTCTTCTTCACCATGACTACGTTGGCGACCCACTTGGGGTATTTGGATTCTCTGATGGAGTCATTGGCTAATAGTTACTCTACTTCCTCGTTGACTGCTTTATTGAATGCGGCATTGAATTTCCTTCTCATTTTCCGTACTGGTGGATAAAGCGAGTCTACGTTCAACTTGTGTGTGGCGATGTCCTTTGAGATACCTGGCATATCTGCATGGGAGAAAGCGAATAGGTCTGCATTGTTAGTTAAAAATTCATGAAATTTACCTGGTTCGGAAAGTTTGTGGCCGATGTAAGCCTTTTTGTTGGCGTCGTTTTTATCTAGTTGGACGGGGTCGGGTCTTCTACTATTGACCCTGCGGCTTCAACGGAATAGGGCTCTTTGATGACGTCGTTCTGACCGTCGGCTTTTGTTCCCAACTTTGGTAATGCTATGTTTTCATGCTTTTCCCTTTCAGTTGTTGAGTGTATGTACAATTTTGGGCAATGCGGTAACACTCTTGTGATGTGCGCTGCTCACCCCTGATGTTGAGTATTCCCCAAGGGGTTGTGAACTTGATTACTTGGTAAAGGCTGGATGGAATGGCTCTCATGTCATGTATCCAAGGTTGTTCTATGATGGCGTTGTAAGTTGTATCTTGGTTCATGATGTGGAACGCTGTCTCCAAAGTGACTCCTCCGGCCGGGACGGGTAGCATTATTCGTTCAACTTCATTGTTAAACCCTGTCAGTGTTATGCAACATGGTACTATATTATCCTCGAGTCTCGTTTGGGCGAGAACTCGGGGGTGGATAATACACACGCCGCTTCCCTCATCAACCATTATTCTCCTTACGTCAGTGTCTAATATTCATAATTTAATTACAAGAGCGTCAAATTATTGGTATCTGACTTATCAAAGATGATACTGTCTTCGAGGTTGTCATACCATTCGTGTGTGATTGATCGCTTTAGCTTGTGTGTGGTGGTGAATTTCACATGATTAATTGTGGCGTCGTTGCCTCCGCCGATGATAATTTAGATTGTGTAGGTGGGAGGGTGGCTTTTGGGGCCCTTGGTGTTGTTCTCGTCCCATGCCGAAATTGGCTCTTCCGCAGTCACTCATCAATTCTTTTAGGTGTCCTTGGTTGAGCATGTTCACCAATTCTTGTCGCAAAGCTATGAACGCTTCTGTATTGGTGGAATTCACACATGACATTCGACCTTTTGGTGTTTGGGTTGGACTTCATCTTATGTGGCCATTTCATCTTTTGGGCCGAGTTTTTCTAGTGCGTACACTATTTCTGAAGGGGAGACACAAAAATTGTGAGTAGATAAAAGTGGTGGCATACCTTTTTCATTCCGTTGAGTCCCTGTGTTTGGCCTGGACGACCCTTCCATATGGCAAGGAGGTGGTGAACTGTCGTTCTGACATATGGTTGGTGCCTATCATTGTTGGGACGTGGGGCTGGGTGATCCCTTCGGGTGTCATTGCGATGATTTCGTCAGGACTTTGTGTGGACTGACGTTAGCCATTGAGGTCGTCCTCATATGCTCGGACTTCGGTGCAATAGGCGTTGTGGATTTCCTCCCAGGTTATGGGAGGTAGCGGTGTTCATCAAAACCCGAAAAACCGAACTAAACCGAAAACCGGACCAAACCGACCAAAAAACCAATACTTTTTAGGTTTGGTTTGGTTTTGGTTTTGAATTTTAAAAACCGATCAAATTTGGTTTGGTTTTGGTTTTAATAAAAAAATAACCGAAAAGAATCGAACCAAACCGACTATAAAAGTAGCTATTTTAATTTATTATTACGCCTATATATATATATGTGTGTGTGTGTGTGTGTGTGTGTGTGTGTATTCTATAAAAGATTTCAAAATTTTATGGTACATATTAGTCATTTATATTTTTAGTCTAGTTCTTTGCTATTATAATAATCTAATTCTTTGCCTTTACATTCTAGTTTGATTGGTAGTTTTCTTTTGCTAAGTACAAGAGTTTATTTTGTGTTAAAAATAATTGATTTTAATTGAGTACTTTAATTATTCATCACTATTTGATTCAATTATGATCAATATATCTTGGTAAATGATAGATTTCTCGAAGAGCAATTGATTTGATAGTGTTATATTGAAAATGTAGTCGTCAGAATATGCGTTTGCTAGTGTATGTCTCATATATAAGAAAAAAAAAGATGAATAGCCGAAAAAACTGACTTAATTGGTTTGTCTGGTTCCAATCTTTGAAAAACCGACTTACTTGGTTTGGTTTTATTTTTTAGGGAAAAACGAGCCAAACTGAATCATGAACACCCCTCGTGGGAGGTTACTTCATGAGCCTGCTCAACAATTTTCTGGTCTCTCTCGAGCCAAGTCTGGTTAGTCCATTTTGGAAGGCGGTTATGGCCATGCCTTCAGATACATTTGGCACGCTCATCCTGACCCTATTGAATCGGGCGAGGAAATCCCTGAGTCCCTCGCCAGGTGATTGTCTAACGGCGAATATGTCTCTCACCCTGGCCTCGGCCTTATTAGCTCCTGTGTGGGCGGTTACAAAATTTTCAGCCATTTCCTCGAACGTTGTTATTGACCGTGTTGGCAGCCGTGAGTACTATGTAAGGGCTCCCCCTGTTAGGGTTTCGCCGAATTTCATTAGTAGCAGAGATGGTACTTGTTCCTTTGAGAGGTCGTTGACTTTCACCGCCGTGACGTAATAGATTATGTAGTATTCAGGATCTGTCGTGCCATCATATATTTTCAAATAAGGCGGCATTTCGAAGGGTTTTCAAGATGGGATGCGGGGCCGCTTCCTCGATGTATGGTTCCTCTACGAACCGACCAACGTCTCGTTTGGGTAGGAGTTTTGGGGCACCGGGTATCTTGTCAACCCTCTCTTGGTGCTACTTCATTTGATCTCGTAGTGTCTTTGTTACGACCTAGAATCCTAATCCAGGTCGTGATGGCGCCCAACAGCGGGGTTAAGCAAGCCAACGTAAATTTCACTAAGTGTTTCTCTTTACTTGGTTCAATTCACCCATTTGCCGAATTTAACAAGTTAAATCATGATATCGAAAGATAATAACTTAGTGGTTTATAAAATAGCTATAAAGAAATGTGAGCCAACAGACGAGCATATATATATATACAGCCCAAAATCCCAAAATAACCACTACGTGTGTGCCAGAAACTAGTGTCACGAGTGTCACGGGCATACTAACAGGATAACCAAAAGATAGAATATACAATCCCACTATCTGAATAAATAGACGGGAAACCAAAGTAAATGAAACTCCATAGTGCTGCTGAGGAATCGCTAGAAGAAGCAGCTCACCGTGAAGTCAGGTCCCCTACGGTCAATATCTAGCTCCGGTCTGATAACCAGATGCACCAGCCTCGGAACCTGTATAGTTAAGTACAGAAGTGCAGTATGAGTACATATTAAATAATTATATACCCAGTGAGTATCTTGTCTAATCTCGAAGAAGTAGTGATGAGAGGTCGACTCGACACTAACTAAGGTCCAACAATATAATATGCGACAGGATATAACGAAAAAAAAATAGTAGGCATGTAAGACAGTAAGCAGTGGTTACGTATAAAACATAGGGATCCAAGTAAATACTGAAACAAATAACAATGTCTGCTTTCTTTCCCCCAAATATCTAACAAAAGTCAATATCCATGAAACAGTGCCAAATAGTCATGCGCACACAGGAATAAGACAACCGGCCAGAGTCATAAGGAAAATATCTATGCATTGTCGAGGATCGAACGGCCCCTCCCATAAGTGCATTCTTACCATAGTCATGTATACGCACTGCCGAGGGTCGAACGACCCGAACCATAAGTGCGTCTTTCAAATTTATCATATCTGTGCATCTTTCAATCCGTTGTGGCGTATGGCCTGCTCCCATGAGAGTGGGGGAAATAACACATCGCTCGCGGAATGTAAATTTCGAAGCGGTCACATGCACACACAATAACTTATAAAACTTACTTTCCGTAACCAATTCCTTTCAAACCAAAAATTTCCATAAAGCCTCAGAGAAACAATATTATACAGACCATGATCTTATAGTACATATGGCATTACAAGGAAGCATATAAGGCATGCTATGGGCCTAACTACCCGGACATAACAATGATTGCCGCTACGTACTGACTCTCGTCACTTGGTGCGTACGTAGCCCCCAAAATCAAGTGCACATAGCATATAAATCACCTATGGGGACAATTCCCTCTTACAAGGTTAGAAAGGAAACTCACCTCGTGTTGAATCTACCTCTCGGACCGCAAATGCACCCGAAACTACGAACTCTACACCCGAGGACTCGCAACTAGCCAAAAGGTGTACAATTATATCAATGCATGCTCAATGTGGGGAAATTATCCTATTTATTCAATAAAATCATCATTCTTGAAGAGTTCCCAAAATTCAACCCCGGGCCCGCACGCTCGAATTCCGAATATTCTCGAACGAATCACTCACCCAAAGCCTAAGGATCATTAATATGTAGTTTCTACTTGAATTCATAGCATTAAACGGACAATCCAATAATTTCCTCAAGAACCCTAAATTTACTACCCAAATCTCGATTTCCAATGACCTAGCAGTTAATCCCATTAATAATTCATGTATTAAACTAGTAATAAGGAGGAAATAACTTACCTCTGCAGTAGCTAGGTTGTGGTGTGTTCTTCCCAAACTCACAAGTCTCTAATGGAGGTATGAAATGAAAAGAGATGAATAAATCCCGTATTTTAAAGAATATACACTGCTTGGCCTACAGGGGTTCCGCACCTGCGGCTCGAGGACCGCACCTGCGGTCTCGCGCCTATGAGCTGGGGCTCGCGCCTGCGGAACTGGGAAAAAGGGGTTGGGGTCACACCTGTGGATGGATTACTGAACCTTTGTCCGCACCTGCGAGAAAGGGGGACCTCACCTGGGGTCGCACCTACGATGCTTGGGACCACAGGAGCGGTCCGGCACCTGCGACTGGGCAACCGCACCTACGGTCACACCAGAAACAGGTGCACCAGCAGCTATTTTAGCTGGTTTTTAGCCCTGTTTGGTGTCGGGGAGGCACCTGGGCCCACCCGAGCCCCCGTCCAAATATACCAACAAGTCCTAAATCATAATACGGACTTGCTCGAGCCTTCAGAACACCCAAAACAACGCTAAATCTCAAAATCACACCCCGAAACCCCTAAAACCATAACTTAAGAAACTTCAAGTTCTTGATTTCTATATAAAAAAGCGCCGAACTGACCTATACAACTCGGAATGACATCAAACTTTGCAGACAAGTCATAAATGACATAACGGAACTATTCCCGGTCTCGGAATCACATTCGGACCTCGATAATATAAACTCGCGTTTCAAACCAAATTTCAAACTTAAGGAAATCCTTATTTCTATATCGGGCGCCGAAACGCTCCCCGATTATCGAAAACCCATTCCGAACATACACTCAAGTCCTAAATCATCATACAAAGCTACTGTCAGAACTCGATTCCGAGGTCGTTTGCTCAAAATATTGACCGAAGTCAAACTTGGCCAAATAGGCCAACCTTAAGGAACCAAGTGTTCCTATACTGCTCAAAACACTTCCAAATCCTGAACCACCAGCCCCCGCAAGTCACAAATCTCAAGAAGCCTCTATGGGAAGTCTTATTTAAAGGAACGGGGTCCGATAGCGTAAAATGACCGATCGGGTAGTTACATTCTCCCCTTCTTAAACAAACGTTCGTCCTCGAACGGGACTAGAATCGTACCTAAAGTGCTGAATAGATGTGGGTATCTGCTCCGCATGTCCTCCTCGGACTCCCAAGTCGCCTCATCGACTGGTTGGCCCCTCCACTGGACCTTCACGGCAGAAACTCTCTTAGACCTCAACTAGCGGTCCTGTCTTTCAATAATAACAACTAGCTCCTCATCGAAGCCCAACTTCTCATCTAACTGAATAGTGCTGAAATCAACCACGTGAGAGAAATCGGCATGATATCTCCGGAGTATGGATACATGAAAAAGCGGATGAACTACGGAAAAACTGGGAGGTAAAGCTAGCTCATAAGCAACCTCTCTGACTCGCCTCAATACCTCGAATTGACCTATAAACCTTGGGCTCAGCTTGCCCTTCTTCCCGAATCTCATAATGCCCTTCATCGGCGAAACCTTTAGCAGAACTTTCTCTCCCTCCATAAATTCTACGTCACGCGCCCTCTGATCCGCGTAACTCTTCTGTCTGGACTATGCTGTGCGGAGCCTCTCCTGAATCAACTTCACCTTCTCCAAAGCATCTCTCACCAGATCAGTGCCATATAATCTAGCATCACCAGGCTCAAACCACCCAATAGGAGAACGACACTGACGACCATACAAAGCCTCGAATGGGTCCATCTCGATGCTAGACTGATAACTATTATTGTACGCAAACTCAGCAAAAGGCAAGAACTGGTCCCACTGACCCCCAAAATCAAGCACACATGCCTTTAGCATATCTTCCAGTATCTGAACCGTACGCTCCGACTGGCCATCGTTCTGAGGGTGAAATGCTGAGCTGAGATCTATCTGAGTGCCCATCTCACTGTGCAATGCTCTCCAAAAGTGCGAGGTAAACTGAGGACCTCGATATGATATAATGGACACCGGCACACCGTGAAACCGGACTATCTCCCGAATGTAGATCTGGGCTAGCCTTTCAGAAGTATAAGTAGTTGCTATAGGAATGAAATGTGCCGATTTGGTCAGTCTATCCACAATGACCCAAACCGCATCAACCTTCCGCAAAGTCTGAGGTAACCCAACTACGAAATCCATAGTGATGCTCTCCCACTTCCACTCAGGAATGGGCATCTGCTGAAGTAGGCCTCCTGGCCTCTGGTGCTCATATTTGACCTGCTGGCAATTAAGACATCTAGCCACATACCCCACAATGTCTTTCTTCATCCGCCTCCACCAGTAATGTTGCTTCAAATCACGATACATCTTCGTCGCACTCGGATGAACAGAATACCGAGAACTGTGGGCCTTCTCTAGAATCCTCTTCCTCAGGCCATAAATATTAAGAACACATAAACGGCCCCGGAGTCTCAAAACACCATCCTCGCCCAAAGTAACCTCCTTGGCCCTCCCCTGGACCACTGTCTCCCGAAGCTCTGCTAAGCGTGGATCATCAAACTGTTGGGGCTTACTCTCTCCCAATAACGAAGACTGAGCAACCACATGGGCTAGAACTCGATGAGGCTCCGAAAGATCTAATCTCACTAGGCGATTAGCCAAAGACTGAATGTCTAAGGCTAGAGGTCTCTCCTCTGCTGTAATGTAGGCCAAGATACCCATACTCTCTGCCTTCCTGCTCAAGGCATCCGCTACCATATCTGCCTTGCCAGGATGATAACGAATAGTAATATCATAATCTTTCAACAACTCAAGCCACCTGCGCTGCCTCAAGTTAAGATCCCTCTGCTTGAATAAGTGCTGCAAATTGCGGTGGTCTGTATAAACCTCACAAGACACACCATACAAGTAGTGCCTCAAATCATCAAAGCATGAATAATTGCTCCCAACTCCAAGTCGTGCACAGGGTAATTCTTCTCATGAACCTTCAGCTAGCGCAAAGCATAAGAAATAACTCTCCCGTCCTGCATCAACACACATCCCAACCCGACGCGTGAAGCGTCGCAATACACAGTATACATCCCAGAACCGGAAGGCAATGTCAGAACTGGTGTTGAGGTTAATGCTGACTTGAGCTACTGAAAGCTCGCCTCACACTCGTCGGACCATCAAAACGGGGCATTCTTCTTGGTCAATCGAGTTGCAGTAGAAGGGAATCCCTCCACAAATCCGCGATAATAGCCTGCTAGACCCAGAAAGCTCTTGATCTCTGTAGCTGAAGTAGGATGCGGTCAACTCTGAACTGTCTCAATCTTCTGTGGATCAACCTTTATACCTTCTCCGGATACCACATGCCCTAAGAATGCCACGGAATCTAACCAGATTTCACACTTGGCGAACTTAGCATATAGCTTCTGTTCCCGCAAGGTCTGGAGCACAACTCTCAAATGCCGCTCATGCTCACCCAGGCTCCGCGAATAAATCAAGATGTCATCAATGAAGACGATGACGAAAGAATCAATATACGGCCTGAATACCCTATTAATCAAGTCCATGAATGTTGCTGGGGAATTAGTCAAACCAAAGGACATCACCAGGAACTCATAATGGCCATATCTAGTACAAAATACAGTCTTTGGAACATTTGAAGCCCGAACCTTCAATTGATGATAACCCGATCTCAAATCAATCTTGGAAAACACACGAGCACCCTGCAACTGGTCAAAAAAATCATCAATGCGCGGTAGAAGATACTTATTCTTAATAGTAACCTTGTTCAACTAGCGGTAATCAATACACATCCGCATAGACCCATCCTTTTTCTTCACAAATAGAACTGGAGCACCCCACGGCGACACACTCGGCCTGATGAACCCCTTGGCCAACAACTCCTCAAGCTGCTCCTTCAAATCTTTCAACTCCTTATGATCCATACGATACGGGGGAATGGAAATAGGCTGAGTATCTGGGGCTAAATTAATACAGAAATCAATATCTCGATTAGGAGGCATGGCTGGAAGGTCTGAAGGAAACACATCTGCAAACTCTCGAACAACTGGCACCGAATCAATAGTCGGAGACTCGGCGGTGGTATCCCGCACATAAGCAAGGTAAGCCAAACAACCCTTCTTAACCATATGCCGAGCCTTCATGAAGGAAATAACTCGACTGGGTGCACTAACTGAAGAACCTCTCCACTCTAGCCTAGGCGACTCAGGCATGGCTAAAGTAACCCTCTTGGCATGGCAATCTAGCACAGCATGATAAAGAGATAGCCAATTCATGCCTAGGATAACTTCAAAATTAATCATACCAAGCAATAAAAGATCTGCTTCGGTCTCGAAACCACAGAAAGTGATCACACAAGACCGATAGACCCGGTCTACCACCACAGAATCACCCACAGGAGTGGACACATATATAGGAGAACCCAAGGACTCACGAGTAACACCTATAAATTGAGCAAATAGTGATGAAACATATGAATAGGTAGATCCTGGGTCAAATAATATTGAAGCCTCTCTACCACATACTGAGATAATACATGTGATCACGGTGTCTGAGGCCACTGCATCTGATCTAGCCGGAATAGCGTAGAACCTGGCTGGAGCACCTGAAGACTGAACCCCACCATAGTGAACAGGAGTTGACTGACCTCCTCCTGACTGGCCTCCACCCCTGGGACGACCCCTGCCGACCTGTCCTCCACCTCTAGGTGGCCGGACTGCTGGTGCTGAACTCATAGGCTGATAACCCTGTGGCACTGCCTTGCCCTGATACTTGGGACAATGCCTCTTCATGTGGCCTGGCTCCCCACACTCGTAACATCCCCCAGGCACCATAGTCTGCTGCCCCGAAGACGTAGACCCCTGAATAGCCAGGAAGCGATGTGGACCCTCTGTCATAGCACTGAAATAAGAACCGGAGTATCTCTGGTGACTATAGTAACCACTGGGTGAACCCTGAGTAGCTGGACGACGGTAGGAATGCTCTAGCATGGCATGAACTGAGGCCTCACCGAACCACCTCGAGGAGGTAGTGGAGGTGCTGAATATGGAGGCCTGCTAGGCTGACCACCCTCGAACTGACCTCTGCTCCTAGCTGGAGCATCCCTGAAATCCCATGAGAACCTAGCCCTTTTATCATGCTCACCCTACTGGCCCTGCTCCCTGCTCCTTAACCGATACCCCTCAATCCGTTGAGCTATCTCGACCACAAGCTGGTAAGGAGTACCCATCTCCACCTCTCTGGCCTTGGTGGCCCTAATACCTGGATGTAACCCGGCCACAAACCGCCGCACTCTCTCGGCATCAGTAGGCAATATCATAAGTGCATGGCGTGACAATTCTGAAAATCTTGCCTCATAATTTGTTACCGACATCTGCCACTACTCTAGTTGCTCAAACTGACACCGCAACTCTTCCCTATCGGAGGGGGGGATATATCTGTCTAGAAACACCTGCATGAACTGATCCCAAGTGACATGAGGAGAATTTATTGGCCTGCTGAGAATATAAGACTGCCACCACCTGCGAGCTCTGTCCTCCAACTAAAATGTAGTGAAATCCACTCCATGTGACTCCAAAATCCTCATGTTGTGTAGTCTGTCCCTGCACCTGTCAATAAAATCATGTGCATCCTTGCCTCGCTCACCCCCGAATATTGGAGGGCGCAATCGAGTCCATCTGTCTGACATCTTCTGCTGATCTCCCTCTGCAACTGGTTTGGGCTCTAGGGTTGCTACTGCCTGTCCTACGGCCTGTGCGGTAGGGGTCTGGATTCCTCCTCCCGCCTGAGAAATGGCAGGATGTGCTGGAAATAAACCAGCCTGGGACATAGTGTTCATGAATCTCAGCATACGGCCCATGACCTCCTGGAATCCTAGCGCCGTCATGAAGTCCACTGAGGCAGGTGCTACTGGAGGAACCTCATCTTTCTCCTCCATGATAGGGTCCTCTGGTGGTGCCACTAGTATAGCTCTGTAACGCCCTCGTCGCCTACCTCGAGTAGGTGCTCTACCCCTACCTCTACCACGACCTCGAGCGGCTGGGGTAGCGGCATCTCCTGGATCAGGAACATCGGATGCACGCATCCTCACCATCTATGAGAGAATGGAAGAATAAGTTTGAGTACGTCATCGATTACACGATAGAATATGAATAAAGGGGAGTTTCCTAACACCCTATAGCCTCATGAAGATAAGTACAGACGTATCCGTACCGATCCGCAAGACTCTACTGGGCCTGCCTATGACTTGTGAGACTTCCATGAACCTAGAGCTCTGATACCACATTGTCACGACCCATAATCCTAATCCAGGTCGTGATGGAGCCCAACAATGGGGTTAGGCAAGCCAACATAAATTTCACTAAGTGCTTCTCTTTACTTGGTTCAATTATTCACCCATTTACCGAATTTAACAAGTTAAATCATGATATCGAAAGATAATAACTCAGTGGTAGATAAAATAGCTATAAACAAGCGTGAGCCAATAGACGAGCATATATATATATATATATATATATATATACAGCCCAAAATCTCAAAATAACCACTACGTGTGTGCCAAGAACTAGTGTGATGAGTGTCACGGGCATACTAACAGGATAACCAAAAGATAGAATATACAATCCCACTGTCTGAATAAAAGACGGAAAACCAAAGTAAATGAAACACCATGGTGCTGCTGGGGAATCGCCAGAAGAAGCAGCTCACCGTGAAGTCAGGTCCCCTGCGGTCAATATCTAGCTCCGGTCTGATAACCAGATACACCAGCCTCAGAACTTGTACATTTAAGTACAGAAGAGCAGTATGAGTACATATTAAATAAATATGTACCTAGTGAGTATCTTGTCTAATCTCGAAGAAGTAGTGACGAGAGGTCGACTAGACACTCACTAAGGTCCAACAGTATAATATGCGACAGGATATAACGAAAAAAACACAGTAGGCATGTAAGACAGTAAGCAGCAGTTACGTATAAAACATAGGGATCCAAGTAAATACTGAAAAAAATAACAATGTCCGCTTTCTTTCCCCCAAATATCTAACACAAGTCAATATCCATGAAACAGTGCCAAATAGTCATACGCACACAGGAATAAGACAACCGGCCAGAGTCATAAGGAAAATATCTATGCACTGCCGAGGATCGAACTACCCGTCCCATAAGTGCATTCTTACCATAGTCATGTATGCGCACTGCCGAGGGTCAAACGGCCCAAACCATAAGTGCGTCTTTCAATTTATCATATATGTGCATCTTTTAATCCGCCGTGGCATACGGCCCGCTCCCATGAGAGTGGGGGAAATCATACATCGCTCGCGGAATGTAAATTGCAAAGCGGTCACATGCACACACAATAACTTATAAAACTTACTTTCTGTAACAATTCCTTTCAAATCAACAATTTCCATAAAGCCTCAGAGAAACAATACTATACAGAACATGATCTCATAGTACATATGGCATTACATGGAAGCATATAAGGCATGTTGTGGGCCTAACTACCCAGACATAACAATGATAGCTGCTACGTACAGACTCTCGTCACTTGGTGCGTACGTAGCCCCCAAAATCAAGTTTACATAGCATATAAATCACCTATGGGGAAAATTCCCTCTTATAAGGTTAGAAAGGAGACTCACCTCGTGTCGAATCTACCTCTCGGACCGCGAATGCGCCCGAAACTCCAAACTCTACACTCGAGGACTCGCAACTAGCCAAAAGGTGTACAATTATATCAATGCATGCTCAATGTGGGGAAATTATCCTATTTATTCAATAAAATCATCATTCTTGAAGAATTCCCAAAATTCAACCCCGGGCCCGCACGCTCGGATTTCGAATATTCTTTAAGGAATCACTCACCCAAAACCTAAGGATCATTAATATGTAGTTTCTACTTGAATTCATAGCATTAAACGGACAATTCACTAATTTCCTCAAGAACCCTAAATTTACTACCCAAATCTTGATTTCCAATGACCTAGTAGTTAATCCCATTAATAATTCATGTATTAAACTAGTAATAAGGAGGAATTAACTTACCTGTGCAGTAGCTAGGTCTTGGTGTGTTCTTCCCAAGCTCACAAGTCTCTAATGGAGGTATGAAATTAAAAGAGATGAAGAAATCCCGTATTTTTTAGAATATGCACTGCCTGGCCTACAGGGGTTCCACACCTGCAGCTCGAGGACCGCACCTGCGGAACTGAGCAAGATGGGCTGGGGTCGCACTTGCGGAGGGATTATCGCACCTGCGGTTCCGCTCCTGTGGACCTTTGTCCGCACCTGCGAGAAAGGGGGACCTCACCTGGGGTCGCACCTGCGATGCCTGAGACCGCATGAGCGGTCCTGCACCTGCGACTGGGCCACTGCACCTGCGGTCACACCAGAAACACGTGCACCAGCAACTATATTAGCTGGTTTTTAGCCTCGTTTGGTGTCTGGGAGGCACCTGGGCCCACCCGAGCCCCCGTCCAAATATATCAACAAGTCCTAAATCATAATACGGGCTCGCTCGAGCCTTCGAAACACCTAAAACAACGCTAAATCTCAAAATCACACCCCAAAACCCCTAAAACCATAACTTAAGAAACTTCAAGTTCTTGATTTCTATAAAAATGCACCGGACCGACCTATACAACTCGAAATGACATCAAATTTTGCAGACAAGTCATAAATGACATAACGAAATTATTACTGGTCTCGGAATCACATTCGGACCTCGATAACATAAGGTGCCGAAACGCTCCCGGGTTATCGAAAACCCATTCCGAACATACACTCAAGTCTGAAATCATCATACGAAGCTATTGACACTGTCGAAACTTGATTCCGAAGTCGTTTGTTCAAAATGTTGACCGAAGTTAAACTTGGTCAAATAAGCCACCCTTAAGGAACCAAGTTTTCCTATACTGCTCAAAACACTTCCAAATCCTGAACCACCAGCCCCCGCAAGTCACAAGTCTCAAGAAGCTGCTATGGGAAGTCTTATTTTGAGGAACGGGGTCCGATAGCATAAAACGACAGTTCGGATCATTACAGCCTTATTTTCATTCTCTATTTCCTCCATCTTCATCAATATAGTTGCGAGTGCAACCTTACCTGCATCAATTATAGCGTTAGTGTTACCTGTTGGGGGAGGGGGGGAGAAATTTGCTCGTCGGCGGTAGTTTCTTCTTCCGGTATGGCATTCTGAGCCACTCCTTAGATAGGATTATCGAGGAAGTCATTCAGCGTACTTGTTAGCCATGCTTCCAGTAACCTTTTCATCGTTGGTGGCGCTTCCTCAGCTGTGGACGTGGAAGCGCCTCTTTCTCGAACAACTGTTACACTTTCGTGGGGGGGGGGGGGGGGGGGGGGGGGGTGAACCAACTTTCCCGATCGTGATGTTGGGCGTGGTGTTCAGCTCTCCTCCGTCATTATCCTCATTCATGGTGTTCATGAGGTTAGCAGTAATGTCTACAATCGCTTTCAACATTTCTTCTCCTCTTCCTACCATAGTAAGTTTATGCAGATGGAAAGAGATGATTGTGTGTGTGTATGTGTTGTTGCTTTTTTTTTAGATATAACAGGAACTAAAGATTTTAACTAGAAAATCCCCACAGACAGCGCCAAATAATTATACCAAAAATAAGATAAACACTTTTATGAGATATTTTATAAATGAAACGAAAGGTTAATCCTAGTTAAACTTAATAACTATAAAATGTATGAATGTGGTGATAAATAAAAGAAATAAAGGTGCCGTAATATTAAATTTCGGACAAAGATACTGACGATGATTGACAATGAATGTATGAGTGAGTGGAATAAATGCATGCAAGGGCAAGAAATGTAATAATAAAAGATGATATGCCTCAATATCAAGCAATGACAGTTAGCAATCACGTTGTCAACGAAGCAAATGACGAGATACATGGATCCGAGACAATGCTCTTGGATCTTGTATATGAAAAGGTTTCTTTTAACTTGTGAATCAATAGAAAAGACAAGAAGTGGATATTCTTACAGTATTCAATGTTACAAAGTGTTCTCTCTCAGAGTTTTAGATGCCTTTTTCCTCACCCCCTCTTTCCTATAAATAGGGGACATTTTTTAAGGAACCCTAAAAATGGACAAATGAGGGAATATGATACCGTCACAAATGGTCTCTGATGTCGACCTCGTTCGAATTAGGGCCTTTGAACCTTATTTTTGGCCAACCTAAGCTTTGACCTTAGCCAATATCACTTATTAAGATCGATCCAAATTTCGATCTGAACATATATGTATGTATAGGTGAACGAGACTAGGGTAATGGTTGCTAGAGTTGCAATTTCCGGCCAGACCAAGTGAGATCTGATCACTATAGTTGGCCTATCAATGATAGGTTCGCGAGCAACACTGCCAGCGGGAGGCCGAGACAAGGGAAAGAAGAAGGGGAACACCAGTGGTGTCGCCGCCTGGACGGTCATTACCTCCAGCAGCGACGATTGTTAACAGAACACAGAGAGAGACGATGGGACTAAGAGGGGTGGAAACCATGAAATTGGGGAGAAAGGGAACCCTGTTTGGCGAATATTGAGCCATGGGAAGTGGCTGCCTTCTCCTTTGAAAGAGAGAATATGAGAGGTGTAATATGAGGGAGTGCGGCTGGTATTGTAAGAAAATAAGGGGATGCAGTTAAGAGATGGGAGTGCGTGTGTGTATATATATATATATAAAGGATTTTGGTGTTACCCCAATTATTAAAGGCTCCCCCCC
>ML284573.1:26331-47483 GCA_005239495.1 Nicotiana undulata
ATATATATATATATATATATAAGTGGGCAATAAAAAAGTGAGGTGGAACCTCTCTTAGGTTATCTTTTTTCTCCTTTTGTGAGATTTTTCATCATTCTTTCAATTTATTTTATAATTAAAAAATAAATTATTTTCATAACTCACAACTCTTTATCTTGATAACCTATACTTTTTATAGTCTCAATAACTCAAATCCCTTTCATATTCATAACTTATACTACCTTAACTTCAACTTTAATAATATCCATAACTCTCATGCTTTTTATATTCACAACCCCCAAATATTTAATTTAAAAATTAAAATACCTTATGGTATTCATCTAGTTTTTCCTATATAAATTTATAACATTGTTTCATGAGATCCCTACCCAAGACTACCCTTTCTATTCTTTACCTAACATAGTAATGATGACATATTTACTACAGTATTCGATTCATGTTTAGTTTGACTTGAGGGAGAAGGATCTTGGATAATGATCGACATTGCAAGAGGGGGTGTCGACAAGAACACGAATAATTATACACTGATTTTGCATTTCTATTTCCTTCTATTTTCTTAAGATTAAAGTTTCAAGTTGTATCTTTTTCTTCTCTATTTACTTTCTCATGTGTTCTATTACTCTTTATTTTCTATGAACTTTTGTTTCTCGCAAGTTTGGCTTTTCGTTTAGACTCAAATTAATTACTTATGAGTTAAATTTTGTTGGAAGTCTGCTAGATACTAACCAATAACAACTCATTGTATAAAAAGAATAATTTTTAAACATTCAAATATGCCTTTTATTGGATATTTTGGCAACACTTCTTATTTCTTTTAGCCAGTAAAAAGTGTTAGAGCTAAAAGTCACAGAGGAGGCGCAGGTTCTTCTTTGCTGAGCCATCGGCATGTTTGTTTCTTGTAAAATAAAAATTATTTTCTACTTCATTTCAACTTGTGATTTTTATAAAGTAAGTAGTTATTTTAATAGTATGATTGGATCATGTATTATATGTACGAAAAATAAAATAAATTGTTTGGTTTACTTTGTAACTTTTGATTCTTTTGAACTATTGTGATAATTATTTTTCTTTTTGAAAGTTATGTTTTGATTTCTTTTTTAATTGCCTATTATTTGTAAGACAAAAATAAACTTTTTTATTTTTCTGATAGGATACAATAATTGAGCAAGTATTATGAAGTGAAGTACTATGTTCTCCTTGGAAGTAAGAATATGATAAGGAAACTAATGAAAAGAAAAGAAAAGACAAAGAAGAAGGTTAAAAATGGCATAACGAGAAGGAATAGAAAAAAGAATACACTGCGATTTCCACATATTTCTTTTGGTTTATTTTATTTTCTTTTCGTTATTAGCTTCTTTACTTTTATTTCATATTTCTTTTATTTGAATATGAGAAATTTTAGCAAAGCTGATATTTTATTCTCTAATAAAAAATTATCTATTTACATGTCTCTAACATACAATTGTCATTAAAGTGTCATGTATTAACCTCTCACTTTCTCCTTATTAATTATAATATATGTAAGTGAAATTTTTTTCTTAAAAATTCTTTCTCTTTTATTTCCTTTTAAAAGGAAAATGAGGAAAAAATTCAATTACCTAAAATATAAAGATGATGAAAATGCTAAGTATATGATTTATCAATATGTAGAACTATCTTTCACATACATATTAATTTTATAAAAAAAAATTATCTCACTCATCCACTTTATGTCGTTATTTTTCTTTTAATTAATTTAGTGATATCTTTTATAACCGCGCGAAGCACGGAAAATTTTACTAATGTTTTATAATAGGTGTGTGCAAGAAAGTATGTGGTGTTTGGTTAAAGTAGAAAAGTAAGATAATGCAAAAATAAATTATGTGGTACAGATTAAAACTGTTGATTCAAAACCATGAGCCAAATATCATACACTCTTTATTTACCTGTGTTTGCATGTGTATATGAGTGCAATTTATTTGATTTGCAGGAGAAGACAAACCAATGGGCTTTACCTATTGTTTACCGGGAAAATAGAAATTACAATTATATTTAGTTAAGTGGTTCTAAAAATATGCGATTTATCTTAGCACCAGTTGTTAAGCAGTTGATGTTAAGTGCGTTAGAATAAAATATAACGAAAGATGTTAGAAAACTGAAGAAAAGCAAACTGAGACGCCTTGGCTCGAAATTCGATGTTGGCCTCGGGGGTCCTCAAGGTCGAGGCTCGGGGCTACCGTCAGAGGACCGATGGAGCTATAACAAAATTATAGGAATGTGTTATTTGTTTCGGAATGAGCTATAACAAAGTTATAGGTTTCGGAACGTGCTATTTGTGATCAATGATGAGATATAAATGAAGAACAATTGATAGAATGCAATAAATGTGAGTAAATGAGCTAGTAGAAAGAAATAGAGAAAGTTAAAGTAAAGCAAAGAATGTTCTTGCGTCTTGTATACAATGTCTTGTAATTTTACAAAATTACAGGGGTTCCCTTTATATAGCAGGGAGGATCCCAACATAGTACACCAGTATTTATTACAAAGATTGTGATTGATTCTGCTAGTTAATGCCCAAGTACGAAATCGTACATCGTCACAAAGTTGTCGGCCTCAATCTTCGTGTCGTTCCCTATGTCGATTCTGGACCCGTATCCTCTTGGGTCGAGAGTAAGAGGGACTTCGAGATCGGACCCCGGGCCACACTTGGGATCTCATGCGAACAAGCCATCGAATAAACATAAAATTGGTCTCCCCAATTCTAACCATACACAGATAGTCCCTGCGTTTCTTATAATGAAATGATAAGAAATGACCCTGACATGAAACCTCTCGGGCCTGCCATGATGACATCATACTCGTGACGCAATCTTATCAGGCAATTTGAAACATCCCATCAGATAATCTTCTCAGGAACATTGATTGTACTGCCGCTTCATTTTTTCAAGAAAAGTGATAATTGCGCCGCCGATTGATTTTCCCCGAAGCATTGGTTGCGTATTTAATGAGGTTTGCGACTTTCTATAAATACGGGGTTTCCTGATCTCAAACTCAATTCAACCTTACTTTAACAGCCTTCAATCATTTTTCTTTCTCACATTCATCTCTATTTTTCTACCTTTGTGAGGCAAAGCTATGTCTGTAAAGTTATTCGACGGTGGCCCTTCGAGCCTGGTCGTGACTTCCTTCACAAAACCTTCTCCTACTAGACGTTTTTATATTTGGTTGTTGTTGTTGTTGTTGTCACTACTACCATCGGCCCGAGGAGACGAGAGAAGAGCATCAAATGCCTTCCATGCCGAAAGGTATAAAGTACCTATATTGTTGCTCATCTCTCTTAACTTCAACCTGGTGTGGCACTTTGCCCTTCTTGCCTCTTGCGAGGCGAGGAGGCAATATCCGCTGGTTTTTGAATGCCACACCTGTTCAGTGTCTCAAGAAGTGGCTTCCCAATAGTTGTGCTGACAAGTCAACCTAAAGCGGAAGATTTTAGGAGGCGGAGGAACATGTTGTCCGCCCATTGCCTCTCCGAAAAGAGGGAGGCTTGAAGATGTTGTTCAAAGAGGTTGAAATGAGGTCCCTCATAAGGATGTCCTCGAGGGTGTGCCCCTAGAGGATAGGCTTTGGTCTTTCGATTAGGCTTTCGGTTGTTGTTTTACGTTTTTTTATCGTTATTTAAAGATCCCCTGTGGGCTTTGTAAACATATCCTATTAATATAAGAACTTCCTAGCTTTTTCTTTGATCCGGTGCTGGATTTTATTTTGTCTCTGTTTATAAAAATTTGTGTGTATGATTGGCCCGAATACCGGACATGCAACATGTCTAATGCCATGTTCCTTAAAACAACGAGCCCTTTATCTGATCTAGGATTGCCTCTAGTTAGGTGAAGACCGGGCCTTGGCCTCTTTGTAGCAATGATGGCCCGTTGATAACCCTTAAGTTAGGACTTTCCCTGACTTGGGAACCTCGGGGAATTTTGGATACGGCCCCCGAGTGAGTATTCACTTCGAATACGGGAGGCCTTCGGTCATAAGGGGTCGAGTGGGCATTCGCCCAAGCTTAAGTAATAGAGATAGACCTGAGGTTTAATAAATAGTCTTTGAATGAGGCTCCGCTCGGGCCTAGGTAACCTTTGGGCTTTATTAACGTGCGTCGCCCAAACTTCGGGGGTGTGGATAGCCCTTAAAGACTTGCACATTCTATTCAAGTGGTGAACTTGTTTTAATCTGGCGGACGCTGGGCCTAAGTATAGATTGTGTTCACATCTGCTGCCTCTTTCACGAAGGTTCTGGATGTAAGTTTCATAAATATGCTTTCCCTGACTCTCCGACATTTGCGTCTTGCCTCTGCGACAGGTCGCATTACCAAATTGTCATCGGTCTAAGGTCTATTTTCTGAGTCGGTTCTTTGTGACGATCTAGGATCGGCCATCTGGGATTCAGTTCCTCAAGTCAATCTTTGACTTCAGGACCTAAAAAGGTTTTTGGCTTTTAGGAATCGAATTTGTCCTTTGAAGACTTCCGTGTTGGCTCTCAAGACCCTCGTGCGCTGGCCATTGGGTGTCCTTATGCATGGGGTTAATGTGGCCTTTTAACTGGCCTATAGGCCTTTTGAAGTTAGCCCGGAGGCTTACGCAATCCTGCCCTTTGATGTTTTCGGTCAATCATCTAGGGACAGTCTTTGAGCCTAACTACTGCTCGAGCACATTTACCCTTCGAGTTTCGATTTAGCCCATAGGACTCTTTTTTAGTTAACCAATTTGGGCTCAGTCCCCGAGACGAGTTACAACTCGGGCTCATCGACCCTTCTGGGTTTCAATTAGCCCGTAGGCTTTGTGCGCTGGCTTCAAGGCTCTTAGGCGACTTTGGTTAACCATTTCAGGCTCAGTCCCCGAGCCGGGTTACAGCTCGGGCTCATTGACCCTTTAGGTTTTGAATCATCCCGTAGGCCTCTTTCTCGATTTTAGTTAACCAATCCGGGATCAGTCCCCGAGCCGGGTTACAACTCAGGCTCATCGACCCTTTAGGTTTTGAATTAGCCCGTAGGCCTTGTGCGCTGGCTTCAAGGCTCTTACGCGACTTTAGTATGGTTACGTTTTTCCCTGTTAATGCCCCATATATTTTTTGTCCGTCTGACTCTTCGATGGTTCGGTAAGAACCTCGATTATGATCATTATGCGATGATAGGTGGGCACCTCGTAAGGTTTTTCCCTATGGATGAACTTGCTTCAAAGACTTTTCATTTTTAGAACCGTCATGAAAATAATCGAAGCTCTTTTGTTTGGGTCGAGGGTAGCATGATTTAACCGGTTCTTTTCGAAATAACTTCGAAGGATTTAATTTCATTGCAAGTGTCGGGCATCCCCGAGTTGCATAATTTTGGCCGTAGCCTATCGACTGGAGTCGTTATGTTTTGTCGGAGCCTTTAGTCTCGAGTATCATATCCTCGGCATCTAAATTCGAGGGTATGCCTTATTAGTGGTCATACAAGTTCGAATATATAGCCTTGTCTTTGAAATCGGGATTGTCCCTAGCTATTTAGATATGCCCATTCGGGGCCTTGTGGTCTCGATCATGCCCGTAGGACTTATAGTTCTGGACATATCCGAGGTTACCCGCTTGGGATCTTACGACCTCGGGTCTTGATAATTTGAATGTTAAATATAGCTTTTCTAGAGCATACATAGTGTTTTGATGATAAACTATTCCTTTGATTATTTGATACAAGCATACATGTTTCGCCCTCGAGGGCTCGATCCTTTTATGCGGGCACGGTTCATTTGACCGTTTGGCCCGATAAATCATTCTCCTGTCGATCCCCCTCCTTGTCTTAATCTGTCTTGCTTTATGGGGTCCACCTCCCGGGGCAATGTCCTCCAGCATTCGAGGCTGCTGTGATAGAAGCCTTGAACGCTTGTTTAAGTTCTTCCTGTCTAACGCATAGATGTTGCCTCGTTAAAAACGTGTTCGGTAAAAACCCTTTTTCAGGGATAAAACCCGATCAAAGGAAGAGTGCAACGCGTCTGTTGATCCAGGGGCTTCTTTGAAGTTGGTGGGTGTTCCGGTGTCTTCTGTAGGAGGTTAGCTTTCAGGCAAATAAAAATGGGACGAGGCCATAGAATTACCTCAGCAGTAATAGCGTTTGAGCATGGATATGTTCCAATTGCGCGGGAGTTGCTCACCTTCCATAGTACCGAGCTTATAGAATCCTTTGTCAATTACTCCGAGAACACGATACAATCCCTCCTAGTTTGGGCCTAGCTTCCCCTTATTAGGGTTTCTGGTGTTCAAAGTGACTTTTCTTAGGACTAAGGCTCCGACTCTAAAGTGTCGGAGGTTTGCTCTCCTATTATAGTATCTCTCGATCATTTGTTTCGGCGCGCCCATCCGGACCAGCGAAGCCTCTTATTTCTCATCAAGTAATTCGAGGGCTGCAGTCATGGCCTCATTATTTGAATCCTCCGTAGCATGCTGGAACCTGGCACTCCATTCCCCCACTTCGACCGGTATTAGAGCTTCAGACACGTATACCAGAGAGAATGGTGTCTTCCCCGTGCTTGACTTGGGAGTGGTTCGATATGCCCACAGGACTTCGGGCAGCATTTCCCTGCATCTGCCTTTTGCGCTTTCCAACTTCTTCTTCAAGTTTTGAATGCTGGTTTTGTTTGTGGATTTGGCTTGGCCGTTGGCGCATGGGTGGTAGGGTGTCGATAAAATCCTCTTGATTTTATGATCCTCGAGGAACTTCGTTACTTTGCCTCCTATGAACTACTTTCCATTATCACAAGTTATCTCGGAGGGGATTCCAAATCGGCATAGGATATGGTCCCATATAAAGTTCATGACTTCTTTTTATCTTATCTTCTCGAAGGTCTGTGCTTCCACCCATTTCGAGAAATAGTCAAGTCATAACCATAATAAATCTATCTTTACCAGGTGTCGTTGGCAGTGGTCCGACGATGGCCATCCCCCATTTCATGAACGGCCACGGTGACAGGACCGAATGGAGTTGTTTGACGGGCTGGAGGATCATGGGCGCGAACCTTTGACACTTGTCGCATTTTCGGACGAAAACCCTAGCATCTTTTTCCATATTGTCCCAGTAATAACCTGCTCTGATCACTTTTCAGACTAGTGATTCGGCGCCAGAGTGGTTCCTGCAGGTCCCCTCGTGGATTTCTCGCACCACGTAATCTGTGTCACCCCGCCCCAAGCACAGCGCCAGGGGCCCGTCGAAGGTCCTCCTGTAGAGAGTGTTGTTTTCGTCGAGCGAGAATTGGGCTACCTTGGTTCGTAGGGCTCTCGATTCTTTTGGGTATGTGGGCAGCTTTCCGTCCTTCAAGTAACCGATGTATTTGTTTCTCCAATCCCATGTGAGGCTGGTGGGGTTGATTTCGGTGTGGCCTTTCTCGATCACCAACCTCATTAACTGAACGACAGCTCCGGGGAGTACATCATCTTCTTCGACGGACGACCCCAGGTTTGCGAGGGCATCGCCCTCACTATTCTGCTCTCGAGGTATATGGTCTAATGTCCATTCCTTGAAGTGATGCAGCGTGATTAGGGTCTTGTCAAGGTACCTGTGCATTCTGTCTTCTCGGACCTCAAAGCTCCTATTTACCTGGTTAACAACTAAGGGAGAATCACATTTGGCCCCGATGCCTTCGGCTCTGAGACTCTTGGCCAACTCTAAACCTGCAATCATATCCTCATACTCGGCTTTATTTTTAGACAATTTTGCAGTTTTTATGGATTATCTGATTATGTCGCACGTAGGCATCTTTACGACTATGCCGAGTCCGGATCCTTTTACATTGGAGGCACCGTCTGAAAATAGGTCCATACCCCGGAAGATATGCTCATTTTCAACGGTAATTCCTTTTCTACTTCGGGCACCAGGCGGGCGCGAAATCGGCTAGGAAATCTGCCAAAATATGAGATTTGATAGCCGTTCAGGGCTGATACTAAATGTTGTACCCTCCGCGTTCGATGGCCCACTTGGCCAACCGGCCCGACAACTCGGGTTTATGCAATATGTTTCGAAGCGGGTACATCGTTAAGACGCAGATGCAATGATATTGAAAACAAGGTTTTAATTTTTGAGATGCGCTAATTAGTGCAAGGGCTAATTTTTCCAGAAGAGGATACCTGGTTTCGGCATCCCAAACCAGCACACCGCTTACTGCCACCTCCGATACGGCCAAGTACAGATACAATGTTTCGTCCTCCATTGGGGTGTGGAGAAAAGACAGACTCGACATATACCGCTTCAATTCTTCCAAGGCACTTTGGCATTCGGGAGTCCATTTGAAGTTATTCTTCTTCTTGAGAAGGGAGAAGAAATGATGACTCTTATCTGACTATCTCGATATGAATCGTCCCAAGGTCGCTATCCGCCCAGTCAGCCGTTGTACAACTTTCATGTTGTTAACCACCGTGATCTCTTCGATGGATTTGATTTTATCGGGATTGATCTATATCCCCCTGTTTGACACCATGAAGCCTAGAAACTTTCTCGATCCTACCCCGAAGGAACAGTTCTCAGGATTGAGCTTCATGTTATAACTTTTGAGGATATCGAACGTTTCCTGCAAATAGGTTAGATGGTCCTCTACGCGTAGGGACGTAACTAGCATATCATCAATATATACTTCCATGGACTTTCCTATTTGGCACTCGAACATTTTATTAACCAACCGTTGGTACGTGGCTCCAGCATTTTTCAACCCGAAGGGCATGACGTTGTAGCAGTACGTACCGTACTTCGTGATGAACAAAGTTTTATCCCTGTCCTCGAGGTTCATTTGAATTTGATTGTACCCCGAGTAGGAATCGAGAAAGGTTAGGGTCTCGTGCCCAGCCGTGGCATCGATCAGACGGTCGGTGTTGGGTAGTGGGAATGAATCTTTCGGGCACGCCCTATTCTAGTCCTTATAATCTACACACATTCTTAACTTATTTCCCTTCTTGGGCACTACAACCACATTGGCCAGCCAATCGGGGTATTATACTTCTCTAATAGAACCTATTTTGAGGAGTTTCGTTAACTCGTCCGTGATGAATATGCGTTTTACCTCGGATTGAGGCCTCTTTTTTTGCTTTACCGGTTTGAACTTGGGTCGACGCTTAGCCGGTGGGTGGTTACTTCGGGCAGAATCCCTGCCATGTCTAAATGGGACCAGGACAAACAGTCAATGTGATTGGTAAGAAACTGAATGAAATTATTCCTAAGTTCGGGGGTTAACCCCGTTCCCAGGTATACCTTTCGATCCGGAGAATGTTCGACCAGGATTGCATGCTCCTGCTTTTCGACTGTTGATTTAGTTGCATCTGATTTCTTGGGGCGACGAAGGTGCGAGGGGTGAGAAAATCTTCCTTCCTATCCTCGAGGGTCATTCTCCCCTCCGGTTCCTCCGAGACGGGGGCATTGGCGCTGGTGAGTCGTTGTGGATAGAGAACATCTCTCTAGTTGCATATTTTTCTCCATATATGGTCTTTATACCGTCTTCCGTTAAGTATTTCAACATTTGATGGAAATTTTATGGCACCACCCTCGTGTTGTGTATCCATGGCCTTACAAGCAATGCGTTGTACCTTATGTCCCATTCGATGACATAGAATTTGGTACTTTGGACTTTCCCGGATACATTGACCCGAAGGGTGATCTCCCCTTTTGTTGTCTCTCCGGCCATATTGAATCCGTTGAGGGTTAGTGAGGTGGGTACGACTCGGACGAGCATTCCAAGCCGCTCTACCACTTCCGACCTGATTACGTTGGCCGAACTACCTGGATCCACAAGTACGCATTTAGTTTGGACATTATTTAGAAGGAAAGAAATTACCAGCGCATCATTATGTGGATGAAGCGGGGTCTCGAGGTCCCCGTCGTTCAATGTGAGGGTATCTCCGGATGCATGGCCTTGAATATTTCCTCCTGTTGCAGCCGATATTCTCACCCGTTTCATCACGGGAGCCTGAAGGATATCATTTCCCCCAACGATCATATACACGGAATGTTGGGGTTTTCCCGCTCCGCTCTTTCGAGTTGTTACCCCTTATTGGAGAAGATTTATGATTCGACTGCCGACGAACTCTTGCAGATACCCCTTTCCAGCTAATCGGATTGCTTCCCTTTGAAGGTGCCTACAATCCTCGGTTCGATGACCGTGAGTACCGTGGAACTCGCACGTCAGGTTAGGATCCCTCTGCGAAGGGGCCGATAGAATGGGTTTTGGCCATATGGTGTCTTTTATTTTACTCATGGCTGATACGATGTTCGAAACGTCGTTCCCGATGTTGTATAGGGTCGATTGGGATACTCTTGCTGGCTCTGTGTGCCTATCGTACCTGGTTTTGTCTGTGACCCTGCTTCGGTCTGTTTCTGATTTGGCTTAGGGTACGTTGTTCCTCACGATGCTCCTTTGACTCCCGATGTAGGGTCGATACCTTCCCCCCTGTGGCTCTCGCATTCTCCTTGGGAGCCTTGGTTTTATTCTCCTGATGAGGTTTTCGAGCATCCTTATGACGACGGGTTTGGCCGTTGGTCCTTCCTTCCCTGACCTTTCTGATACCAATCGGATGCAGGGAGTTGTCGCCGGAGCTGACACACCTGAGATTTTCTGATAGTTTTGCAGCCGGGTAAACGCTGCTTGTTGCGCCTGGAGCATCTCGAATATTATTTAGAGGTTGTCTATTCCTTTCCTATGGGCGGTAGTTCCCCCTCTCCCCCCTAGACTTCTCGATGCGCGCTCCGGTTAATGCCAGGACTGGCGTCGTTATGCTGGCCATTACATGGGTCCGTGTCCTTAGGGGTTAGCTCTATTGCGCTGCCTGAGTTTTGCGGAGCATTTGGGATGGTTACATCTTTCTCCCCATACCCCCAAAGCTGCTACTTTCATATGCACTCGTTGAGCCGGACATTCTGACCTAAAATCAAAGGTTCTCGGACAAGAAAAAGTGTGAAAGATAACTTGCGTTTTTCAGCGAACCAACACTAAAATAATCACTATTATTTTTAGCCCCATGGTGGGCGCCAAACTGTTTACCTTGAAAATGGTAATTACAATTATATTTAGTTAAGCGATTCTAAAAATATGCGATTTATCTTAGCACCAGTTATTAAGCAGTTGATGTTAAGTGTGTTAGAAAATAGAACGAAAGATGTTAGAAAATTGAAGAAAAGCATACCGAGACGCCTTGGCTCGATGGTTCGATGTTGTCCTTGGGGGTCCTCAAGGTCGAGGCTCGGGGCTACCGTCAGAGGAATGATGGAGCTATAACAAAATTATAGGAATTTGCTATTTGTTTCGGAATGAGCTATAACCAATTTATAGGTTTCGGAACGTGCTATTTGTGATCAATGATGAGCTATAAATGACGAACAATTGATAGAATGCAATAAATGTGAGTAAATGAGCTAGTAGAAAGAAATAGAGAATGTTAAAGTAAAGCATAGAATGTTCTTGCGTCTTGTATTCAATGTCTTGTATTTTTACAAAATGAAAGGGGTTCCCTTTATATACCAGGGAGGATCCCAACATAGTTCACCAGCATTTATTACAAAGATTGTGATTGATTCTGCTAGTTAATGCCCAAGTACAAATCGTACTTCGTCACAGAGCTGTCTACCTCAATCTTCGTGTCGTTCCCTATGTCTATTCCGGACCCGTATCCTCTTGGGTCGAGAGTAAGAGGGACTTCGAGATCGGAACCCGGAACCCATTTGGGATCTCATGTGAACAAGCCATCGAATAAACATAAAATTGGTCTCCACAAGTTTAACCGTACACACCTATTGGATAGAAGTTTTAACCATCGGACAAAAGGGAGTCGTGTCACATCACATGACATATAACTTGAAGGTCTTTCCACATCAAGTGACTTATCAAGATGACTTGTCACATCGAGTGTGTTTTCACCTCGGATGTCGACGAGACACTAGGTTTTAACTGTATTTGATTCGTATTTGAGACAAATTCTACTGGCTTTTGTATGTAATAAATAGACTATGCAATATAAGAAAAATATTTATTTAATTAAAAACTCTTGTAGTATTTATTTAAAATATCATGACTTCAACGATGATGTAGTAACTATTATTTTTATTTTTAAAAAGACAATAAATTGATAGAATATCCTAATATTTGAAAAATAGGACAAGTATCAAAAATTTATTGAAATTTAGAAAAATGCAAAAAAAATGATAGTGTTTAACCAATTGAAATAAAATGATAAAAATTCATGTATATGGTGAAAATGGAAATAATTATCAGCAAATTACATTACAGTTGAAAATGTGCAAAACACTATATTTTATCATTTTCCTGACAAGGACGCCTATAGAATTTAATTATTAATACTGAGGGTCAAAATTGAGTGTTAACAAATGCGGTCTTGAGCTTCTGCATGCTCAACTCTCAATCGTCGGGCCACATGAACTGAACACCCTTCTAGATCAATCTAGGAAAAATAGACCAGAATCCCTACATAAACAGACGATAATATCTTGCTAGCCCAAAGAAACTCTTGATCATAGTCTTTGTGGCATGACAAGTCCAATAGTGGACTACCTCAATCTTCCGGGAATCAACCTTAATACTCTGATACAACATGCCCCAAGAAATCCATAGAATCTAACCAGAATTCGCACTGAGAAAACGTATCATATAGCTTCCATTCCATCAAAATTGAAGTAGTGCCCTCAAATCCTACATGTGCTCCGCCATGACACGCGAGTAATATTTCATCAACGAAGACAATGATAAATGAGTCATGATATGACCTGAAGACCCGATATATAAAATCCATAAAGGGTGTCGGGGAACTAGTCAAGCCGAAGGATATCACTAGAAACTTGTAGTGCCCATACCTAGTCTGAAAAGCCATCTTCAAAACATCCTAAACATGAATCCTTAGTTGATGATACCCATATCTCAAGTGAATCATGGAGAACCCTCTAGCACCCTAAAGCTGATCAAATAAGTCATCAATACGCGAAAACGGATACTTATTCTTGATGGTGACCTTATTCAGCTGGCGGTAATGAATTCGCATCCTCATATTCACATCCTACTTCTTCACAAATAACGCCGGTGCGGACCTAGGGGACACAGTCGACCTGATGAATCTCATCTCTAGCAACTCCCAAAATTGCTCCTTAAGCTCTCTCAACTCCACAAGAGCCATACAATAAGGCAAAATATCAATAGGTTGGGTGTATGTCACAAAATAAATTCCAAAATCGATATCACGATCTGATGGCATGCATGGAAAGTCAGTAGAAATTACATCAAAAAACTCCCGCACCATTAAATATTTCAGGGGAGTCTCCATAGAAATATATAAAACAAAAGCTAGATAGGCCAAACAACTTTTCTCGATCATATGTCGAGACTTCGAGAAAGAAATAACCTGAATGGATACGCTATAAGATGAACCTCTCCACTCCATCCTAGGCAACTCTAGCATCACCAAGGTAACAACCTTGGAATGGCAATCAAGAATGGCACAACGCGGAGACAACCAATCTATGCCAAAGATAATCTAAAAGTCAATCATATCGAGTAATAGAAGATCCTCTCTTGTCTCATACCCATACAAAGTTACCACACATGACTGGTTAACCTGATCAACAATAACAGGATCACCCACCAGCATGGACACATACACTGGAACACCTAAGGACTCGAGAGATACATCCAAACAAGTATCATAAAGAGAAGATACATAGGAATAGGTAGACACTAGAATAGTACTGGCGCATCACTACGATACACAAAAAAGTACCTATGATCATGGTGTTAGAGGCTACTGCCTCTAGCCTAGCTGGAAAAGAATAAAATATATCTAGAGATCCACTGACTTGCCTCCACCCTTAGGGTGAACCCTACCCACCTACCCTCCACATAGGATCGACCAGACGGGTAGTGTGCCAGATAGTATGGTAATTATGGGTTGATGGCCCTGCTGCACTCTCTTTCCCCAAAGTTCAGGACAAACCCACTTTATATGACAAAGCTCCCGCACTCAAAGCAACTTATTGATGTGGAAACTACTGATGTAACGATCCGACCGATCGTTTTTGAGAATTTAAGCTCCGTTCAGTGGTGTAAGGTCTTGAGCAGCTCCACATTGTGTATATCGACCTGTGTGCGTGGTTAGATTCAGTTACTGGATAGTCCGGAGTCGAATTGGGAGAAAACATTTAGTTTTGGAAGCTTAAGTGATGAAAGTTGACCGGAGGTTTGACTTTTGTGTAAATAGCCTCACAATGAGTTTTGGTTAATGTCAACGCCTTCGTGTGATGATTTTGGACTTCGTCCGGAATTAGTTTTGGAGGTCCGTAGAGTGATTTGAGGTAATTTGGCGAAAGTTAGAATTTCGACGATTTTGTCGATAGGTGAAATTTTGATATCGAGCTTGGAATGGAATTCCGGAAGTTGGAATAGGTTCATTGTGTCATTTTTTACGTGTGTGCAAAATTTGAGGTCATTCGGACGTGCTTTGGCAAGTTTCGGCATCTATGGCGTATTTTGGAAGTTTAGAAGTTCTTGGGCTTGAATCTGAGGTTGATTCGGTGTTTTGGTGTTGTTTTGGGTTTTTTGAAGGTTCTACTAAGTTCGGGTAGTGATATATGACTTGTGGGAATTGTTGGTTGAGGTCCCGAGGAGCTCGGGTGAGTTTCGGATAGGTATGGGTTGTGTTGCGCTCGTTTTTTATGTTTCGGCGTCGTTTCTTCAAGCATAATTGGTACCAAATTAATAAAATGAGCTCCAATTTCTTTTTTGATTGAAGCATTACATCCGTATCATAATTACGGAGCTATAGCAAAAAGAATCATCGAATTTGGACATCGTATGACGAAGTTATGCTCATTTTAGTGTCGGAGAAGAGAGTTGGTGCTGGTGTTTCGCAGGTGCGAAGTTGGGTCCACATCCCCGGAGCCGCAGGTGCGCAAAATGGCCCGCAAGTGCGGAATTGACAGCTGGAAATGCGCAGATGCGGGTATTTTGGTCGCACCTGCGAAAAACCCTGAGTATAGAAAACCAGACCGCGTCATTTTAGTATTTTGAGCATATCTTGAGTTCTAGAGCTCCGATTGAGGTGATTTTTGCGGCATTCTTCTCGTCTTTTCATCGGGTTCAGTATCTAAGTATTGTTATTGCATTTTAATATGATTACAGAAGTTCATTTTTTTAATTAATTCATGTTTTGATTGGAGAATTTGGGTTTTTATCCAAAAAATTTCTAAAAAGAATAATTGGGTTTGAACATCGATTTGGCATCGGAATTTGATGAAATTAGTATGGTTGTCGTAATTGAATGGGTGTTCGGCATTTATAAATTTTGTCGGGTTCCGAGGTGCGGTCCCGGGGGTCGACTTTTGGATCGATTTTTATATTTTTGTAAAGATTGAAACTTTATTATCCGGAATAGTCCCTTACAAGTTTTATGTGTATTTTGAAGTTGTTTAGATTGATTTTGAGCCATCTGGAGGTCTTTTCGTCTGAGAAGTCCATTTTAGAGTACCGGTAGTCGCCGTCGAGGTAAGTATCTTGCCTAACCTAGTGTGGGGAAACTACTCCCTAGGATTGAGTCTTCTTTGTTGATTGTAGTCCGTGTATGCGAGGTGACAAGTGCGTACTCGGACTTATTTGCTAATATATTGGCCTTTAAGGATTCGTAGGTCTTTATGCTACATGTGAATGAGTTGTCATTGGTTACATTTGAATCCTTGGTGGTTAATTTCATCCCTTCCTTTTTAAATTAGAATTACTTTCTTTTGGATTTCTTCGTTGGCTATTCGATCTTACTTGACTTAACTAAGTATTTTACCTTATTCATTAGTATGCTATATTTTCTTCATAAACTGCCTAATTGACTAGAATTAGTATTACTTGCCCTATAATTGTTTAACAGTAATTGGAATATCTATACGTTGGTGTCAAGCATGCCCGTGAGTCGTACATGGTGATTTAAATTATTCTCCCTTAAGTGCCACTTGGGTTTAGTTGATAACCGTCCATGTTAATGATATTTCTTTGGTGTTGCCTATCTATTGAGCCTTCGTTCAAGCTGAGTTTATTCGGTGAAGCTAATTGTCTAAATAAGATTGGTTATAGCTGATTCCCTTGCTGGGATGATTTGGTTTCTTTGGTTGTGAACTTGAATATATAGAATCGTTGTTATGTTTGCCTTGTTTTCCCCTTGTTATGTTGTTCTCTTTGTGCTTGGCATTCCTTTCAGTTGCTACAACTTATGAGTGAGTTTTTTCCATTCTTGTGATTCAAGTCTTTGTATTGATTTGCTCATCGCACCTTGCATTCTGTCTTTGTTGCTTTTGCGCCTGTTATGGCAATGTATTTTGTTTTTGTCGCATTCTAGTTGTTCTCTTCAGTGGCTGCATTGCATATTTAAATTGGGACTACGGACGAGATTCCGAGAGCTTTCCCCCTGTACTGCATTGCATATTTAAATTGGGACTACAGACGAGATTCCGGGAGCTTTCCCCCTGTACTGCATTGCATATTTAAATTGGGACTACAGACGAGATTCCGGGAGCTTTCCCCCTGTACTGCATTGCATATTTAAATTGGGACTATGGACGAGATTCCGGGAGCTTTTCCCCTGTACTGCATCGCATATTTAAATTGGGACTACAGACATATTCCGGGAGCTTTCCCCTTGTACTGCATTGCATTACAAATTCTGAGTTACGGACTGAGTTCCGATGGTTTTATCATTGAGGAGATTTGGATTGAAAGATATATATATATATATATATATGTATATATATATATATTGAAATGTATAGATGAAAAGCAATTATCTCTAGGAAAAGTTATGTATAAAGGACTTCTATTTCGAAAGTATATTTGAAAAGTATTTGTCTTGCAGAAAACAATGATATTTGAAAGAGCAGTATTTGGGAAAGTATATTTGAATACCACGTATTTTGAAGGTACTATGCTTTAAAGATTCCTCTTTATAAAAACATAAATATACATTCAGAGAAAGTATGTTTCAAAGAAGAAATTTCTCTATTCCGAAATAATTATATCTTTAAAGCTTTCGAAATAAACTCGCGATTTTAAGGTTTTCACTCGAAGGTTTGACCAGCTTGATTGAGTTTATTGGCTAAGTTCTGATGTGAATAAAATTGATGCAGTGCTGAGTTGCTAGTGTTTTTATTGGGTTGTGATTCCCGACATTTGACTTGCATTCTTTCCATTCTCTTTGCGTGTTTCTATTATGTTGTCCGTTGATTTTAATTGCTGAATTTTCTTCCGTATTATTATATCGTACCGTTAATCATGTCAAAAAATCTTTAGATTTATATTATGTTTCGGTCATTCTTATATTTATGCCTTTTTACTTGATAGACCAGTGGTGTCTTGACTAGTCCTCGTCACTATTCCACCGAGGTTAGTCTTGATACTTACTGGGCACCGCTGTGGTGTGCTCATACTACACTTCTGCGCATTTTTTTGTGCAGATCCAGGTATCTATTGTTAGTAGTTGTGCGGGTTCATTGACGAGGAGACTTAAGGTAAACCTGTTGCTGCGTTCGCAGGCTTTGGAGTCACCTTCCTGTTTATTTCAACTGTACTTACTTATTTCTAGACAGTTGTATTTAGATTCGGTAGAAAGATTTCGTAGATCTGATGACTTGTATTTACCGGGTTTTGGGGAAAATGTAAACTCAGTCAAGATTTCTATTATCGTGATTGATAAAGTTCTTTTATTATTGTTATTGTGGTTAAATGTTAGGCTTACATAGTCCCTAAGACTAGGTGCCATCACGATACCCAACGGATGGAAATTTGGGTCGTGACAACTGACTCAGATCTGGTGCTGATAGTTATAGTGCCCACTAGAGGAACCTTGAATAGACGGTTCGTGATAGGTACTCTCTAGAATGGCGTTGAAATAAGGCCGCACTAGAGCACCCTAAATAGGATGTGGTACTGAATACATGGGCTTGTAGGATACACCCCACCCCCACTTCCTGAGATGAACTCTCCCTCCAGAAGCTGAGGTCGTTTGTCCCCCGATGTGGTCTCTCGACTCTAACCTCGGATATGCTCATTCCTCTGAGCTATCTCCACATCCTAGTGGAAAGAAGTACCCAACTCTGCCTCTTGGGACTAATGCATTCTATAGTGCAATCCCACAATAAACCTCAGCGCCCTATGTACTTATATAGGAAGTAATATGGCTGCATGACCAGATAACTCAATGAATCTCGCCTCATAATTGGTCGCAGATAGTTGACCCATCTAGATTCACTCAAACTGACTCCATAACTCTTCCCTATAGGATAATGGTATGTATCTCTCGAAGAAGAGGTTCATGAAGTGATCCCAAATCAAATGGGGTGAATCTACTGGCATGCCTAGAAGATAATACTGCCACCATCTACGGGCTTTCCCCTCTAGTTGATAAGTAGTGAAGTCCACCATATTGGACTCCACTAGTCCAAAATTATGTAGCCTCTTCCTACAACGTCCAATAAATATTATGGATCCTATAAGGGCTCACTTCTAAAGTAAGGAGGACAAAGCGAAGCAAATCTATCAATTCACTTATACTCCTCGACGGTCGTGGTCGTCTTGGTATCAACTCTTGCCACTACATTTGATGGAACTTTGCCCGCAGGTAATACCCCTAGGTATGATAAATAGTAGCAGTGTGCCCTGGTTCATGAGCAGTAGGGGTCTGGGCTCCCCCTCCATCTTGAGATATGGTTTGCTGGAAATAGTCCGACTTGAGTCATAAGTCTGTTAAACAGAACATATATCCCATGACCTCCTGGAAGACCGACACAGTCATTCACTTTGTTGGGGCCTACTCAACTGTAGGTATTTCATCATACTCTATAGTTATAAGATCTTCCACTAGATCCAATAGTGGTTCCACTCGGTCTACTTTGGGATGTCGTCATCCCCTAACAGGAGATCTGGCCCTCTCTCGGCCTCTTCCTCTGATGATTAGGGTGCAGCCCCTCTACTGTTGGTTCGCCATCTGTGAGAGAATAAGAGAAAGATTTAGACTTTGAACAATATTGTCAACATGAGAGGAAATGAAGAAAAAGAATTTTACAAACACCTTATAGCCTCTCGAAGATAAGTATTGACATCTTCGTACCAATCTGCAAGACTCTACAGGGTCCACTCATGAATAGTGAAATTTATGTGAACCTAGTTCTCTAATACAAGGTTGTCACGACCCATTTCCCATCATAGGCCGTGATGGATCCCAACACTTCCGTTAGACAACACAACAATACAATAAATCATCATCTCAATCGACCGCTCATAACATTTTTAAATCAAGTAATGAAAATAAGTAAGCGGGAGTAGATTTGGCAAACATGTTTAAATGATATCATCTTATCCAAGATACGAATATGAACGCAATAATAGGATAAACGTCATAACAGTGAACAATCAAAAATAATTGTCTAAAATCTCCAAAGCCCAGTGCAACATGTACAAGAGTATCTACTATAATATATAAAATACTATGACTACTGTCTGAATGAAAGTAGACACAATACAAAAGATGATAAAGAGACTCTTTGTGTTGTAGGCCGAAGCATAGAATGCAGCTCACCACTAAGTCTCTCAGTAAGTGCATGCACGTGCTCGGGTGACCAGCATAAGTACCTGTCTTAGTACCTGTATAGTTAGTGCAGAAGTATAGTATAAGCTCGTAAATCAACATGTATCCAGTAAGTATCAAGTCTAACCTCGAATAAGTAGTGGCAAAGGTCGACATCGACACTTACTAGTGGTCCAAATAACAATATACATAAAAGTACACAGGTATGAAGCATAGAAAGTATCAACGAACAGTTAAATATGAATAACATGGATTATTAATAGAATAATAAATATGAAACCATAAAATACCAAATATTGCCTCGAATGGAATATATATGATAAATGTCAAATCTCGTATCTGTACACTCATATATGCATTGGCTCCCTATCAAATATTACACATGATTCCGCTGAGGCGTACGATCCGATCCCATAACACTGGTGTTACATGATACTATCAAGGTCATACGACCCAATCCTACAAGCGTATCTCATAATACTGCAGAGGAGAACGAACCATTATTATAAGAATATTTAATAATACTACTGAGGCGAACAACACGATCTCATAAGAATAACAAAACTTTCAACGGATCACTAGCCTGATTCGCAAAGATACGTGTGATTTTAAGTTATCACGAAACTACCGATCAAATAAGCACAAAACAAGGATATGAACATACGAGAAAGTATAACTCTATCGATAATCAAGTATGCCGCCAAAATTTTAAAGTAACAAAGCTTGGTCAACTTCGTAAATTGTAGTCTTAAGCTCAGTCATGAATTCAAGTATTTAAACACACAAATTTAATTCAAGTAGTACATTTAAGGCATGATGTAAGTCTAAGTCTACCCGGACGTACTCAAGAATCTACCATACGCATGAACATTTGTCACCTCGTACGTGTGTGTTGATACCCAGTTTTTTCTCAAATTATTTTCAAACTTGTATATAAGCTTTCAAAATCACTCTTTGCAATAATGAGTATTTTTTCTAATTTTTCCATATTTGTATCTAAATTATTCTCTATTTATTTAATATTTCATATTTTAATAATTCATAAATTGTGCCATAAATATTTTCAAAATATTTTCCAGTTCAGTATGTCATTTATAATCATTTTTTATTTATTAAAATCCAATTATTTCATAAAATGGCCAATTGGGTTTTATTTAATTGCAATTACAATCATTTTGCTATTATGGCCTAATTAGACACTTTATGCTTTTTAAATTTGAAATTTATGTTTCTTACATTTTTAATATTATTTAACAATTGTAATTTTACCTATTTAAACTTAATTTCATCTTTTCATAATTATTAGATATTTTAATTATTTAATTATGTATTTCTATTGGGCATTTAACATCTAACCTATTTTATTTAAAATCTAACCACATTTCATACCCAACTCAACCCAACCCATCAAACCCTAAAACTACCCAGTCCAGTCTTGAAATTACCCGACCCAACCCCACACTTGATCTGAATTGTTGATCAAATAAGATCAACGGTCCAGATCAATGTTACCATAATTAAACCCTTACCTACCCCCCCCCCCCCCCCCC
>ML284574.1:0-16515 GCA_005239495.1 Nicotiana undulata
ATGGAACTGGTTCTTCTAGCTGGTTCAAGTAGCTTTTGTGTCGCACAAGGATTCTGCTTGCAACATTGCTTTGGTAATTTTGCTTTCAAATCTTGTTTCACTTCTGTATTTGTGCGATCAATTCTTTAGCAGGAATGCTTCAACAATTTATATAATTCATAGTTGAGATGTTGTTGTTCAGTTCTAGTGCAACTCTTCCTTGGTGGAAGAGTTTGTGTTCATCTCAACTTCCTCGATTGTTTCTGTTCTTGTTGAATTCGGACAATTTCTTCTTATCACTTTGCAACCTTTTCATTTTAGGAGACAACCTCTTAGTTCATAGATAATTCACATATCATGTTTATGTCATGTGCATGTACGCTTCTTGTGCTAATGGGTCTCTTTGATAATGTTTGCCTTGATGGACCTGGTTCAACTGGGTAGGCAATTGTCAATCTTCAAAACCATGCAGTGACTTGGTTCAACAAATTCCCCCTTTTTGATGGTGACAAACTATGTGCTCAGCCCTGTACATACTTCAATCCAACATAGACACTTTGTAAAGTTTTTAAGCATTTATCATAGAGAGACTAGGTTCATTAGGTTATAAAATATCACAAAAATCTTTGAAGGATGTTCAAGGATGTTCTTCACAAAAAACATTTACAATGTAGTCACAAGTCAGCAGTGTATGCTTCCCAAAATAGTCCTTAGTAATAGCCATCTCAGCTTTCTTCACAGGAACCTTGAAGTAGGCAAGCACAGCAGTCAGAATAAATCCATAAGGTATAGCGTGTGCCTTGGTTCCATTCACAACTCTGTCCAAGAGCTGGATGATGAAAATAGGCCAATTGATCTGCTTACCCCTGTACAAGCATTCCATAAGCGTGAGGTCAATATAGCTGGCAATGTGCCTTCGTTCTTATCTTGGCAGTAGAAACTTGATCACAAATTCAAAGAATAGTTTGTGCTGAGATCGCATCTCGCTCTTGAATACTGCCATGTGCTCAGGTTCTTGTTCATTCTCACAGAAAAACCTGGTGATGTTGAGAGCTGAGGACATACCATCCAGGTTAGGCCATATTTGCCTTGTATAATCATCATAACCCTCAGCAGGGATATTCAGTATCTCTCCCAGCTCCTTAGCATCAAACGAGATGTCAACTTCTTGAACCCTAGTAGATACCCTGCCATCCTTGACAACAGCGTTGGCCATAAATTCAACCAACTCCTTCCTAGCCAGCCTTCCTTCCAGGTGAAGAACCATGTCCTTCCACCCTTGCACATCCAGGGTATCCAGCAGGAAACTCATTCCTGATTCCTCAAGATCTTTAACCAGCTTTCCTTTCAAGATAGTACGCTTGCCAAACATGGTGAGTTTGTCAGTCTCTTCACCAGACTCTTCCTCTTCTCCTCCACTCCATTCCTCATCATCAATAATCTTTACTTTCTTTTACTCAGAACTGGTCCTCTTTTCAATGGTTTAGGGTGTGGCAGACACAGATGCTGACTTCTTGGAAGAAGCCTTAGCTTTCTTGGGTTTAGGTGTCTCAACCACAACTGGAGCAGGCTGCTCCTCATGATGGACCAGGTCCATCGCATCATCATCAATAGTAACTTCCTCAATAGGCTCTCCCACTTTTGCCTTTCCCTTGGAAGCCTTCTTCTTTTTGCTCTCTCTCAGAGCTCTTTCCAATTCTTCTTCTCCTTGCCTGACAGCACTTCTTGTAGCTCGAATCTTTGGGGCAGGAGCATCAGCAGATAATGAAGCTTTTCTCTTCTTTGGTGGAACTGGGGTAGTAGCCTTCTTGGACTTTGGAGTTCTTTTCTTTTTGGGATTGTAGGACTCCCCCAACTTCCTCAGCATTTCAGCCAACGTCTCCTCAATAGATGAACCAGGTTCATCTACTGATTGTTGTAGGCTCTCTAGACTTGATGTTTCTTCCCCAGAAATGCTTCCCCCTAAAGCTGTGACTCCTTCTTCATCGATCACAGGAGCGGGGCAACAAATAGCCAGAGTGGCACCGTCCTTCCCAGATCTCCTTACTGAGCTCCCTTCTCCCTCTCTCTCAAGGTTTATATTTTTACCAAGTTTTCTCCGCCTATCCGACACATGTACATCCACAATCGACCCAACCAAAACAAATTTATTCTCAGCCATACCAGTTGCAGACCCAACTTCAAGATTTCCATGTTCAGTGTCAGATGAACCTGGTGCTTCATCCTCATTAACGAATTTGAAGGATTCACTGGAGGATTCAGAATCTTGGACCTTGTTAGCTTGAAGTATTTCTTCTAAACATTTGGCACGAGAACCAGAAGCAACCGATTTCGTGGCCAAAACTTTCACTCTACGTGCCCTGGGGGCTGAAGTAGGGTTAGGTGTAGGTTCGGGAGTAGGTTCAAGAACTGGAGGGTTTTGGGGGGTTAAAGATCTGGCTGGAAAATGTGAATTGTATATTGATGGAGAATTAGAACTAGAATCACCGTCCTCATAATCATGGGCGGAGAAGGAAGATGAAACATGGGGTGGTGAAGACATTTTTATGAAGAATTTGGAAGAGAAGAAAGTTGATCAGTTTTGGTTTGAGAGGAATGAATAACTAGGTTCGACAGTTATGCTTTTGAAGAGGGGAGATAATGATGGCCTTTTAAAGATGTGGTCATTAATTGTACAACTGGCAGATGTATTAGTCAAGTGGTAGTCTAATCGTTGTAGGGGTGTCATTGATTAGACGGTTAGGGATCCCAAAATATAGGCTAATTAAGATACGATGGGACTCTTTGGAACTGGTTCATTTTAGGATAAGTACATAGAATTTGAAATGAACCAAATATAGATAGAGTCATGCTCACGTGTGACTATAATTATTTCAATAAGTGTATGGAGATGAGCACGTACCTTGTCGGTCAGATGAACCAGCAGCGATAAACCAGGTTCATCGTGTTAAAGTCTTTGATTTGCCTCAATTTACAAAGATAGAAAAACATCATTAGCAACCAGGGAATCATATTAATACATGGCAAGAGAGTATGACAGTAAAGTTATGATACTCAACAATGATTAGTCTGGTTAATTATCTATTTTAGTGTTTCTAGCCCAAAAAAATCAATTTTTCATTTTTGTTTTTCAATTAGGTGATCTTAATCATCCCTAATTCAAGCCGGTTTCTCTAAAAATGCTCCATACTCAGTGCTTTAGTAAAGATATCTGTAATTTGCTTGTCAGTAGGACAAAATTCAATTGAGATCATTCCGTTTTCATAGTTATCCCTTAGGAAATGGTGTCTAACATCTATGTGCTTAGTTCTTTTATGATGAACCGGGTTCTTTGTCATACTAATTGCANATGTGACCCAGGAAACCTGCATAATCTACATCAGCATATCCTACAAGGTCAAAATTACTACCTTTAGGATACCAAAGGCATAAATCAGTAGTGCCTTTCAGATATCTCAGAATTCTCTTCACTGCAGTTAGATGGGACTCCTTTGGATTTGCCTGAAACCTAGCACACAGTCCTACACTGAACACAATATCAGGTCTGCTGGCAGTGAGATATAATAAAGACCCAATCATCCCTCTGTATAGCTTCTGATCAACGGATGAACCAGGTTCATCCACATCTAATTTTGTAGTTGTGGCTATGGGGGTGTCAATTTCTTTTGAGTCTTCCATTTTAAATCTTTTGAGCAATTCCTTCACATATTTTTGTTGATGGATCATTGTTCCATATGAGTTTTGCTTGATTTTCAATCCTAAGAAGAAGTTTAGCTCACCCATCATACTCATCTCAAACTCACTCCCCATAAGTTTAGCAAATTCCTTACTCAATTTTTCAGAGGTCGCCCCAAATATGATATCATCCACATATATTTGCACAACCAGGAGATCCTTACCTTTTTCCTTTAAGAACAAGGTACTGTCAATTTTACCTCATTTGTATCCATGTTCTAGCAGGAATTTTGATAGTCAATCATACCATGCTCTTGGTGCTTCTTTGAGTCTATACAAAGCCTTGTCAAGTTTGTATACATGGTCAGGTGTCTCCTGCTTTCAAAACCTGGAGGCTATTTTACAAATACTTCTTCCTTTAGATAACCATTGAGGAAAGCACTCTTTACATCCATCTAATGGAGAGTGAATTCCATGTGTGCAGCAAATGCTATAAGAAGTCTGATTGCCTCCAATCTTGCCACAGGAGCAAAGGTCTCATCATAGTCAATTCCCTCTTCTTGACTATATCCTTGGACAACCAGTCTGGCCTTGTTTCTTGTAACAGTTCCATCCTCATCGAGTTTGTTCCTGAAGACCCACTTTGTGCCAATTACTGATCTGTCTAGTGGTCTGGGTACCAAGTGCCATACTTGACTTCTTTCAAATTGATTCAGCTCTTCTTGCATGGCATTTACCCAGTCAGCATCCTGTAAGGCTTCACCAATGTTCTTTGGTTCAATCAAGGATAGAAAGGCATCAAACGCACACAGATTTTTCAAGGAGGATCTTGTTTTGATTCCAGATGTCAAATCTGTTATGATGTTCTCAAGAGGGTGAGAACTCTGATATCTGTGTGGTTTGAGCACCAATTGTTCACTTCTAGATGATCCCATGATGTCTTGTTGTTGTGGAACAGGATCAGGGCCAAGGTCCAGAGTACTTTGCTGTTGAGTTCCCCCCGTCATGTTGCTCGGGGTAGTTGGACCTGGTACATCACCTGCTCCATCTTCCATAATTGCTTCAATTTGTTCACTGTTTCTGACCAGTCCAAGCTCCTCATCTTCTACTTCCCCCTTGCACATGCCTCACAAACTTTGTCTTCCTTGAACTTAATGTTAGGAAGCCCTACCACTAATTCCTTAGAGACTAATTTGTTAAGCTGATTCAGACTCGCGTGACCAAGGCTTTTATGCCAAAGGAGGGGATAACTGTCCAACACACTTAAGCAAGTGAGTTCATTTTCAGACAGTGTGGACAAGTCTATGACATAGATGTTATTCATTCTTTTTCCCTCTGTCACACAATTGTGACACACTGATCAGGCTATATTTCAAGCCATCTATCAAGTACACATGTTCAATCGAACATGTGTCATCCTTACCTACCTTACCAACCCCTATAATTTCACCTTTCTTTCCATTTCCAAAAGAGACATTTCCTCCTTTGAGGTTTTCAAGTGAAAGGAATTGTTCCTTGTTCCCTGTCATATGTTTTGAGCAGCCAGTATCCAAGTACCAAATTTGGTTTCTTCCTCTCACTTGAACCTCTGGTTCTTCATATGATTCCTCATAGGATTCTCCAATTTCCATGAGCACCTGTTCTTCATTCTCACTATCTTCTGATTCTTCATCTGAGCTTTCCCCCCAAGAAGCAACCATAGCCTTTGTTGTGGTTTTCTTGGGCTGGACCAGTTCCTTCTTCCTGTTCCTTCTTTCAAATCTCTCCTTTTTCCATTCCAATTCCCACTGAGGACAATTCTTGATATGGTGGTCATTCTTTCTGCACTTGTAGAATCCCTCGTTGACTAGCCTTTCTGGAGCTTTAGCTTTGTTGTAGTTTCCACCTCTTGATATGCCATTTCTCCTTATGAGGAAGTTTCTGAATTCCTTAGTGATCATGGCCATCTCATCTTCCTCCAGATCTGCTCCCTCAATTATTCTCAGTGCTAGACTCCTTTCCTTCTTTGGAGCATCCATTTTCATTGTCTACCTTCTGAGTTCATAGGCAGTAAGGTTTCCAATAAGCTCGTCCAATCTGAGGGTTGCCATATTTTTGGATTCCTGGATAGCACTGATTTTGCTTTCCCAGGAAATTGGCAAGACCCTTGTCAGGATCTTCTCCACCCTGTCCTCTTCAAGAATGACTCTACCAAGAGACTTGAGTTCATTTGTTAGAGTTGTGAACCTCGTGTACATCTCTTGGATTGTCTCTCCTTCTTTCATAGTAAAGTTTTCATACTGAGAGTATAGTAGAGTACCTCTTGATCTTTTCACTTGAGGTGTTCCTTCATGGGCTACTTGCAAGGTATCCCAAATTTCTTTGGCAGTGGTGCAGCTTTGGATTCTACTATACTCGTCTGGACCTAGTACACACACTAGCCACTTTTTGGCCTTAGCATTCTTCTCCCATTTCTTCAGATCCTCAGCAGTGCAGTCAGCTCTAGTTTTTGGTACATCTACTCCTTCAGCAGTCTTCTTCATGGTGGCTAGAGGACCATCAGAGACTATGTCCCAAAGCTCATAGTCTTCTCCAATCAAGTGGTCCTCCATCATGTTCTTCCACCAAGAGTAATATTGGCCATTAAAGAGTGGTGGCCTTGCAGTTGATTGACCCTCCCAGTTTCCAGGTGGTGCACTCATTTTGATATTTTCCAAGGTGTTAGCCTTTTCAAGGATAACCTGCTCCGATACCAATTGATGTTTTATACGTCAATACCACACAAGAGGGGGGTGATTTGTGTGTGTCCAATTTTTGAGTGCAATCTCTATAGAAGAACCTAGTTCTTCTAGGTGTTCCAACTTCTACTGTTTGCGGAAAAGTAATTGCAGAAATTAAAGAACATAACAATTTTACGTGGAAAATATCTGGCTCAAAAGTTGAAAAAAACACGACCTATTTCCCAGTAGGATTTTCCCAAACTCTTCACTACAACTCTTAGCCAAACAGCATTTACAAAATAAACTCTTTTGTAAATATAAGGACTAACTCTAATCCCTTTGTGGCAAACTAGCCTCTAGCTAATTGCGACAAACTTCAAGTTAACTCTAACTTGATCAATGTGTACATATTACAATTGCTTCTAATAAAGCTGAAGGATACAATATTTAATCACCTACTACAAACCAACTAGACTCACAAGATAACAGATGGAACTGGTTCAAGTAGCTTTTGTGTCGCACAAGGATTCTTCTTGCAAAATTGTATTGGTAATTTTGCTTTCAGTTCTTGTTTCACTTCTGTCTTTGTGCGATCAATTCTTCAGCAGGAATGCTTCAACAATTTATAGAATCCGTAGTTGAGATGTTGTTGTTCGTTCTAGTGCAACTCTTCCTTGGTGGAAGAGTTTGTGTTCATCTCAACTTCCTCGATTGTTTCTGTCCTTGCTGAATTCGAACACTTTCTTCTTATCACTTTGCAACCTTTTCGTTTTAGGAGACAACCTCTTAGTTCATAGATAATTCACAGATCATGTTTATCTCTTGTGCGTGTACGCTTCTTGTGCCAATGGGTCTGTTTGATAATGTTTTCCCTAATGGACCTGGTTCAACTGGGTAGGCAATTGTCAATCTTCAAAACTATGCAGTGACTTGGTTCAACACTCTCCAACCTCGAACCACCCAATCAACGATCTACATCTTCTACCGTACAAAGCCTCAAATGGTGGCATCTGAATACTAGCATGGAAACTGTTGTTGTAAGCAAATTCTATAAGTGGCAAATGATCATCCCAGCTACGTTTAATATCAAGCACGCAGCATGTCCTCGAGCGTTTGGATGGTCCACTCTGCTTGTCCGTTAGTCTGCGGGTGGAAAGCTGTGCTGAGATTTACCTGCGTCCCCAAACCTTGCTGAAATTTCTTCCAAATATTTGCTGTGAATTGGGCCCCTCTATCCGAGATAATGGAAACTGGAGTGCCATGGAGCTTGACTATTTCCTTGATATACAATTGAGCATATTGTTCTGCAGTTTCGGTGGACTTAACTGGCAAGAAATGTGCTGACTTCGTGAGCCGATCCACTATTACCCAAATTGATTCAAACTTGCGTGGAGTACGGGGTAATCCTACCACAAAATCCACATTGATCATCTCCCACTTCCATATCGGTATTTCTATAAATTGCGCCAACCCACCGAGCCTTTGATGTTCGGCCTTCACTTGTTAACAGTTCGGACACTTAGCCACAAAGTCCGCCACACTCCTCTTCATATTATTCCACCAATAAACTTCCTTAAGGTCGTGATACATTTTTGTAGAATCGGGGTGTATGAAATATCTAGATTTATTAGCTTCTACCATTATCCTATGCCGAAGGTCATCCACATCTGGGACACATAATCGTCCTTGGCACCGAAAGACACTGTCATCCTTGCTAAATGAAAAACTTGTGGTCCTATGATTAAGAATTGCCTCTTTTAGCCGCGCCAACACTGGATCATTGTATTGCTTTTCCTTGACTTCTGTCAAAAGCGATGATTCTGCTCTGTTACATACTATAACATCCCCTTCGCCAAAGGCCACGAGACAAACTCCCAGACTGGCCAACTGGTGAACTTCGCGTGCCAATGGCCTTTGACCTGCTTCCAAGTGAGCCAAGCTACTCATAGATTTCCGACTAAGAGCGTCTGCCACCACATTAGCTTTCCCTGGATGATATAAGATATCCATATCATAATCTTTAAGCAACTCTAGCAACCTCCTTCGCCTCAAGTTTAATTCCTTCTGCTTGAATAGATATTGGAGACTTTTGTGGTTTGTGAACACGTCCACATGGACCCCATACAGATAGTGCCTGTCACGACCCAAAACCTATGGGTTGTGATGGCGCCGGACACCACTGTCAGGCAAGGCGACCCCTTAATCAGTTGGAACACTTTCCTGTTTAACATTTTAGAATCGAAGCCTCTTCTTGCATCTTCATTATTAAATAAATAAATTTCGTAATTTAAATACGGCAAGAAACCAACTTAATACAAAAAAAAAATACCAAGACATCCTCAGAACCCGGTGACATAAGTCCATGAGCAATTTCTAAGAATTTATACAATTATACAACGCTTGTCCGAAAAACAAATTGGACAAAGGCAATAAATATAAAATGTATGTACACAGAAGGGAGACTCTGGCAGCTGTGTAACGCCTCTGGATGAATGCATCCCGTATAAGTCCCCAAATCGATCACTGTACTATAAAGGTACATGTGCAACAAAATGCACAGAAAGTGTAGTATGAGTACATATACATATATGTACCCAGTGAGTATCCCGTCTAAACTCGAAGGAGTAGTGACGAGACGTCGGCTAGATACTCACTAAGGTCCAGCAATATAATATAAAAAGAGATATGGCTAAAGTAGTAGGCATGTGAAGCAGAAATCAACAAGTACATAAGCAAATAATGTAATCCACGTAACAACTGAAAATGAACTGCAAGTGCCAAATCCTCCGTTTACACAATACTTGTCAATCCCACTATAAGTGACTCAGATTCAAGTGATAATACAATACCAGAACAAGAAAATCGTTCGGAGTCATAAGGGTGGTCATAAGGACTGAGGTCATAAGCTAACCCACGATCGCGAATCATCCCTGCGACTCGCGTGCTGACTCAATAGTAATAAGCTGACCCACGATAGCGCACCATACCTGCGACTCGTGTGCTGACTCGATAATGATAAGCTGACCCACGATCGCGCATCCAGTCTGCGACTCGTGTGCTGACTCGATAATAATAATACATAAGCTGACCCACGATCGCGCCTCCAGTCTGCGACTCGTGTGCTGACTCGATAATGATAAGCTGACCCACGATCGCGCATCATGCCTGCGACTCATGTGCTGACTCGATAATAATAATATATAAGTTGACCCACGATCGCGCATCTAGTCTGCGACTCGTGTGCTGACTCGATAATGATAAGCTGACCCACAATCGCCCATCATGCTTGCGACTCGTGTGTTGACTCGATAACAAGTGCATATACATATATAGGTACATATGTGTACCGACTCAACAATGAACTCAACAGGACTATGCCAATACCACTGTAGCCAACTGGGATTGAAATCATAATATTTCACCTTTCCATGTCATCTCAACAACAATCACAAATTACAATACATACAAGGTACAAATAAGGCACATAGAGGCATGCTCGTGAGTCCTAAAGCTACCCGACATAGCAATATAGTCGCCACGTATGGACTCTCGTCACTTGGTACGTACGCGGCCCCCACAACATGTATACATAACAAATAAGGAACCTATGGGGACATTTCCCCCTTACAAGGTTGGAAAGGAGACTCACCTCGCTCTGAAGTTCCATCACCGACTTCCGAGCCCCTACGACGACCCCAACGGATGCGCAACGCCCCCAAACTATCCAAATAACGATAATTCAATGAAAGTATACTCAATTGATCATAACAAATTCAAATTACAGAGTTCCTCAGCCCGGCTCAATGAAATGACCAAAATGCCCTCGGGCCCACGTGCCCCGACTTCGAAATTTCTTGAAGAAAATCTCTACCCGAAGCTTTACTAATTCAATTACACAATTTACTCCAAAATTTATGCTCAATTCGTGGCAAAAATCACATTTACCCAAATTCTAGGTTTCTTCCAAAATCCAAAAATTTTCCACAATGTTTTTCATGTTTAATCTTATGTATAAACCTTGAATTAACTTGGAAATGAGAAGGAACCACTTACCTATTGATGCTTGATGAAAATCACACTTTGAAATCCTCCAAAATCGCCCCAACCAAGTGAAGAAATGAAGAAAAATAAGCTAAACCCGCTAAAATATCATTCTGCCCAGGTATTGCCCTTCTATGCGATCGCATGAAGTCGTCTGCGATCGCACAGGCCACCCAGATCACTCATCCGCGATCGCACAGGCCATTTCTAGCTCCCACCAAAATTCCTTCTCCGCGATCGCACCTTCCTCCTTGCGATCGCACTAGCCTGCCCAGCACTTCTCCGCGATCGCCCACCAACATCCGCGATTGCATAGGCCAAAAACCTTGCCCCTCAATTTTCTCTCCGCGATCGCATAGCAAAGGCTGCGATCGCATAGCATTACCAGAAACACCAGAAAACAGCAACAGCAATATACTCCGAAATGACCCGAAACACACTCGAGGCCCTCGGGACCCTGTCCAAACACACGACTCAGTTCCATAACATCCCATGAACTTGCTCGAGGCTTCAAATCACATCAAACAGCGCCAGAATCACGAATCGCATTAAAATTCGACTTTATGAACTTTGAAATTTCCAACGTTCACATCTGATGCCGAAACCTATCAAACCACGTCTGATTGACCTCAAATTTTGCACACAAGTCATATTCAACATTACAAACCTGCTCCAACTTCCGGAATCTCATTCCGATCCCGATATCAAAATCTCAACTTCCGGTCGAATTTTTCCAAAACCTTCAAATTCTAACTTTAGCCAAATAACCTCGAATTGACTTTCGGGTATCCGAATTCGCTTCCGATCGCGCTCCCAACTCCAGAATCACCATGCGAAGCTATTCCCAGACTCGGAACCCCAAACGGACATCAAAATCATTGAAATGCGCTTTAAGCCAAATTTAGGAAATTCCTTCAAAAATGCTGATCTCTACAATATACGCCGAAACGCTCCCGGGTTATCCAAAACCCGATCCGTACATACGCCCAATTCCGAAATCATCATACAAACCTGCTGGAACCTTCCGATCCTGATTCCCAGGTCATTTACTCAAAATCTCAGTCTTACTCAATTTCTCCAACTTACAACTTCCGAAATGAGAGTTTTCCTTTAAATTTAACTCCGAACTTCCTGAATTTCAACTCTGACCATACACACAAGTCATAATACCCAAAATGAAGTTGTTCATGACTTCCAACTGCTGAACGACATGCTAAAGCTCATAACGACCGGTCGGGTCGTTATAGTGCCGCCAGATTTTTAATGCAAACACAACTGCTGAAAGCTCCAAATCATGCGTCGGATAATTCTTTTCATGATTCTTAAGCTGCCTTGAAGCATATGCTATAACCTTACCACATTGCATTAACACACACCCAAGACCAACCCTTGAAGCATCACAATACACCACAAACCCCTTTGCACCTTCTGCCAAGGTCAACACCGGCGCCAAAGTTAATCTCGATTTCAACTCCTGGAAACTCTTTTCACAAGAATCTGACCACTGAAACTTGACCCTTTTTTACGTCACTTTTGTCAATGGGGAGGCGAGAGTAGAGAATCCTTCCACAAACCTCTTATACTATCCAGCTAAACCCAAGAAACTGTGAATCTCTGTCGGGGTTATTGGTCTAGGCCAATCCTTTACAACTGCGATCTTATGGGTATCGACTCGAATCCCTTTCCTGGAGACAACATGGCCCAAAAAGGTAACTGATTCAAGCCAAAATTCGCATTTTGAGAACTTCGCATATAACTGGTGATGCTGAAGAGTCTGCAGAATTGCCCTGAGGTGATTAGCATGATCTTCTTGACTTCGTGAATACACAAGGATATCATCAATGAAGACTATTACAAAGGATTCAAGAAATGTCTTGAAGACCCGATTCATAAGGTCCATGAAAACTGCCAGGGCGTTGGTTAGCCCAAAAGACATTACCAAAAATTCAAAGTGCCCATATCGCGTTCTGAAAGCTGTTTTGGGAATATCCTACTCCCTTATCTTTAGTTGGTGGTACCCGGACCGCAAACCAATTTTTGAGAAGAACCTAGCGCCTTGCAATTGATCGAACAAATCATTATCTGAGGCAATGGGTACTTATTTTTTATCGTAACCTATTGAGTTGTCGATAGTCAATACACATTTGCAGCGACCCATCTTTCTTTCTGACAAAAAGAACTGGTGCGCCCCAAAGCGACACACTTGGTCGAATGAAACCCTTTTCTAGAAGATCCTTTAGTTGCTCCTTCAACTCCTTCAATTCCGCCAGTGCCATCCTGTAGGGTGGAATAGATATCAATTGCGTGTTTGGAAATACATCAATCCCAAAATCAATCTCCCTGTCTGGAGGGATCCTAGGGAGCTCATCCGGAAAGACATCAAGGAACTCATTCACAATAGGCACGGACTCGAGAGCAGGAACCTCATAGGTGGTGTCCGCAACTCGAACGAAATGGTAGATACACCCTTTTCTGATCATCTTCGAGGCCTTAAGGTAGGAAATAAACCTACCTCTCGGCATAATATTATTTCCCTCCCACTCAATAGCTGGCTCATTAGGAAACTCAAGCCTCATAATTCTAGTTCGGCAGTCGAGTTTGGCAAAGCATGAATAAATCCAATCCATTCCCATTATTACATCAAAATCAATCATTCCTAACTCAATAAGATCGGCCGTGGTATTCCGGCCACGCACCGTGACAACACAGTTCCTATAGACCTGCGCGGCCGTAATAGATTCACCAACCGGAGTAGATACTGAGAACGGCTCATGAAGTTGTTCTGGTTCTATCCCAAAGCTTGAAGCAATATAAGGAGTGACATATGATAAAGAAGATCCGGGATCAATAAGAGCATACACTTCATGGGACTGAATAGTCAAAATACCTGTGACGACATTTGGAGAAGCCTCTACACTCTGACGACCACTCAGGGCATAGAACTGGCTAGGTCCTCCTTGACCCTATGCTCCACCCCTAGCTGCATCGTGCCCTGCTGGTGCTGGAGGGCCGCGGGCTGAAGAGTGTGCTGAAGATGTAGCAGCTGAAGAACTGGATGGCTGAGCGGTGCCCCTACTTGTGCCCTGACTGGATGTATGATAGTATTTCTGAATATGGCCTCTCATTCCGCACCCATAACATACCGAAATGTCCAAGTAACAGGGCTCAGAATGAAACTTCCCACACTTAGGTCATGGGGCCCTTAGCTGCTGCTGGAATCTCCCTCCTGATCGACCCGGTTGATGGAGCCTCATGCCGCCTGAACTGGCCCCAAAGAGACCTCTCTCCTGATGATGATGATGCCCTAATGGTGGGGCACTAGCTGAGGACTGAACATAAGAATGGGGTGGCCCTGATGACCCATCCCGAGGAACTTGTCTCCCACCTCCGAATGAACCCCCAAAGCTGCCCACTGACCGGGCCCTACTACCACCTTCTCGATCCATCCCTAGATTCAACTTTTGAGCCTCTGTAGCCTGGGAAAATCCCACAATCTTCTCATAATTCATGTCAGAATGTAGAGCAGTTGTGGTTGCTTCATTGATAACCAAGGGACCAAGGCCCTGCACAAATCGACGAACTCTAGTCTCCATAGTTGGCATCATATGAACAGCATACTTGGACAGGCGCACAAACTCCATATGATACTCCCACACACTCTTACTACCTTCTTTGAGGACCTCAAACTCTGAAGCACGAGTTTCCCTAATCTCGGCGGGCAAGAAATGGTCTATGAAGGCATCTGCAAACTCGTTCCACCTCGACGAGGGGCTCCCCTCCTCACAGGAATCCTCCCACATCTCAAACCAAGAATATGTCGCCCTTTTCAGACGATAGGAGGCCAACTCTACTCCTTCCGTTTCAGTAGCACGCATAACTCGGAGGGTATTGTGCATCTCATCAATGAAATCCTGAGGGTCGGCCTCGGGGTCGACACCTGTGAACTCTGGAGGGGATAACTGAAGGAACCTGTTAACCTTGGAACTGGAAGAATCTCCTTGCCCGCTAGAGGATGTGGGGGAAAAATTTGACCTCTGGGCTTGAGAAGCCACCAACTGAGTCAGCATCTAGACAGCTCCCCTAAGATCCCCGTCAGAAATACCGGGACCGGAGGCTGGGGCTGGAGGAGGATCAGGGATATCAACGGGAGGGATTGTGGCACCCTCTACTGGAGTAGGAATCGGGATGATCCGGCCTGGTGTGGAGGAATTGGGCTGATTCATAGTCGGGGAATTATTCTCACCCGCATCATTCGATTGGGAATCAATGGCCACTCCTGGGGTAGCATTGGCCTGTTGTCCGAGTTGCGCTTTCTTCCTGGGTGCCATTTACTGAAAGTTAAAACAATGCACGAGTTAGAGAGAGACAACCTCACTTTTCACTCCATCACACGATACAGAATAACAATGAAGGGTAGTATTCCCAAATGCCCAAGCAGCCCCCTAATTATTGATGTGGTCGACAACACACCGATAAGAAGGGCTCTACTAGGCATGGGTCCAAGTCATCCTAGGACACTTTAAAACCTTAGGCTCTAATACCAAGTTTGTCACGCCCCAACCCTGAGGGACGCGACCGACGCTTAACCGAGTGAACCCAGTTAAGCAAGCCTTCTTAGCCGTTCCTACCCGACTCATTTACTCCTCGAGTTTATAGCATAACATTGTTTACTAAGTTAGCAGGAGATAAATCAAACGCATACATTCATGATGTTAGCCCATTATTTCTTATATACCGATACCAACATTTAGGTCTCCCAAATGCATACATACTAATTACAATATTTAAGAGATGGGATTACAGTTACGAGTTAACCCAACAACTACCCAAAACATACACGACCCACATAAGTGTCTACGGAGCCTCTAGAAATAAGGAAGATGGGCATAATCCTGCCGGCGACAAGGCCCCGGCTATATCTTGAAATAGAACAACATATATAAAAGAGAGCAACATAGATTTACACACGGCCTCGGGAGGAAATAGGGCTCACCAGAACTGCTGTAAGGAGGAGGAGAGGGCACCACTATCGACGCTCGGCACTACCAGCTACAGAGCTACGTACATCCATAAGACAATGTAGCTCCCCCGGCAAAAAGGAAGTTAGTACCATTAAATAGTACTAGTATCTATGAACAAACTCTACTCTAGATAGAATAAACATCAAACATGTAGTAACACAATTAGAGACCTTATATAACAATTCACAGAAATAGGGGGAAACACAAATAAGAGTCACCATGTTTTCTTATCCCGTTTTGCCATCTTTTGGTTAAAATATTTTAAAGCCAAGTGCCTTTACTTTTAATATACCATCGTGTCGTTATCACACGGAGTCAGGTCTCTGCCCGACCGGCTAAGCCATCCTAAGTGAGACATCACAGCATCATATCTTTATAATTTACACCGTGTCGTTATCACACGGAGTCCGATCTCTGCCCTATCGTCTATGCCATCTCACTTGAACCAATGGGACATTATCATCATCATACTTTCATAATTACCACAGTGTCGTTACCACACGGAGTCCGGTCTCTGCCCGACCGGCTAAGACATCCCACTTGGGACAGTGAGACATCATCAATATCATATTATCAATGCAATTACCACCATGTGTACATCATGTAGTCCAATCTCTGCCCGATCGGCTAAGCCATCCCACTCTAGGACATAACCATATCATTTTAATCTTTTAGTTCACTTCTCTTCTCATCATTTAGTTTACGGTTCTTGGCACTTGGGCATATCTACCTTTATAGGTTACATTCCTCACTTCAACCACATCATAAACTCATCTTTCACATTAACTAAAACCATCACGTTAGAGGAGTCGTACACATAGCAAAAGAAAGAACATGATGATCACAATGCATACTTTCAAATAGCATGACGACATAGTAGAAACATAGAATAGCATGAAAGCAAGAATTTCTCCACTTAACACATAGAACCCATTTACTCTTTGGAGAATCAAACAAGGGAATTCATACCATATATTTTAGCACCAACGGTTTTATTCTATGAATATTAGAGTTAGTCATACATACCTCGATTGGGATTTTCCTTAATTTCTACCACAATTCACCGGACCTTTTAGCACCTTCAATCTAATTCACAAAGT
>ML284575.1:2574-34925 GCA_005239495.1 Nicotiana undulata
CCCTCAACACCTGCACAATCAAGTGCAGAAAAGAAAAGAAAAGTGCAGCATGAGTACATATAAACAAATATGTACCCAGTGAGTATCCCATCTAAACTCGTATAGAGTAGTGACGAGAGGTAGAATATATACTCACTAAGGTCCAGTACATAATAAAATAAGATTCATGCCGAGCAATAAATCGTGTGAGAGAATACATCAAGTATAAGGACATGTAATCAACAAACAGGTAACTGGTCTCAAACATAACCTTTCTTTGTAAGCTGATCATATATATATCACTTGTTTTCTTTCTCATTATCTTAAATACCTTATCCAAGACTATCGGCCGAAGTCATAAGGGTGGGTCATAAGGACTGACTCGGTCATAAAGCTCCACACGCTCGCAAATCATACCTGCGACTCGTGCGCTGACTCGATAAAGTAAACCTCCACGCTCGCGAATCATACATGCGACTCGTGGGTCAATATCTCTCCCCGCTCGCGAATCATACCTGCGACTCGGGGGCCAATGACATAAATATATATACTCTCTCGATCACAAATCATACCTATGACTCGGGGCCAATGATGCAAAGTAAAACCTTCCCCGATCACGAATCATACCTGTGACTCGGGGGCCGATAAAAATAGTAGTATAATTCTTCCCTGATCACGAATCAAACCTGTGACTCAGGGGCTGATGAAAATAAGTGTAATTCCTCCCTGATCACGAATCAAACCTGTGACTCAGGGGCTGATGATGAAAATATAAGTTCTCCCCGATCACGAATCATACCTGTGACTCGGGGGCCATGAATGCATGAATGCATATATATGTGTATATGTAGACACCATGGTACCGACTCATCAATGCTCAACGGGATCGGATATTCGCATCTCTCTTGATAGTCAAAGTTAGGATTTTATATCATATTATCCTCTTTTCTCATAATATCACCATGGTGGAATAATTCAAGTACAGGAAGGATTTACAACCACCTTCGTTTCGCTCAATAGCTCAGGATTTAGATTTATCTCATTTACTCCGTTCTCTTTATCAGTTACATCAGAAGTAACACAATTAATCAATTGATGAAATTCATAATTCTTATCTGGATAATATGTACATTTAATTCAAAGCTATCATAGCTCCATTTCATCATATACCGGCAAATAACTTGTACAAAGCATCAGATAATATCAAACAAACAGCTAGAACATGCGCGTGGGTCCTACGACTACCCAACATACAGTATAGATGCCACGTACGGACTCTCGTCACGTGGTACGTACGCAGCCCCCTCAACAATCACAATTAGCAACAAGGAGCCTAGGGGACATTTCCCCCTTACAAAGTTTGGAAAGGAGACTCACCTGGACAAGCACTCCTCCGGTCAACAGACCAATCAACAAGACGCACGAATCCTCCGAATTACCTTCGATGGCTCGCAACTAGCCAAAAACACATAATTATATCAATTTAGGAGGAATCGAGGAGGATTTATCAAAGATTTCCCTTAAAACACATTCTTGACGTACTTGGAATATTCAACTCCGAGCCTCGGCGTCCGGAAAATTACGATTCTTGAAGAAATGCGCTATACGTCGCCTAAGGATCAAGATTAACTAAATTAATCATCCTATAATAGCCCAAAAATCAGAAATTCAATTTTCTCAAAACCCTCTATTTTTCCCAAGCCTTCCCATGGATTTTTATGAATTTTGGAAGTGGAAATTCCTCAAGAATCGAAGTTATAAACATGCGGGAAGCCAAAGAATTACTTACCTGAGTAAATGACACGCCACAACTGATTTGGAGCTCCTAGGGGTCTCAACAATGGAGGAAAATCGAGTTTGGGAAGAAAAATAACGAAATGGCTCTTTTATAGAACTACCCAGCAGTTTCCGCCCCTGTGACCCTTGGATCGCAAGTGCGGACTCGCACTTGCGTGAAATTGGTCGCGCCTGCGATGGGCCTGGGCCCTGGGGAAGGTCGCGCCTACGGAGCCTGGTCCGCTCATGCGGAGCCGCTCCTGCGGAGCCGCTCCTGCGGAAGGAAGGTCGCTCCTGCGACAAAGACCGCTCCTGCGATGGATTGGCCGCTGGTGCGAGCCTCGCGCCTGCGGCTCATGGACCGCAGGGGCGGTCACACCAGAAAATTCCCACCAGCTATGAAATTGCTGGTTTTTGACCCCGATTGGGGTCCGAGAGACCCCTGGGCCCACCCGAGCCCTCGACAAATTACACCAACCAATCCCAAATCATATGACGGACTCGCTCGAGCTCCCAGAACACTAAAAACATCGTCCAAACTATAAATCACTCTCCAAAACCCCTTAGTTCCAAACTTAAGATTTCAAGAAAATTTCAATGGCTCACCAATACGCCGAACGGGTCTATACTGCTCGGAATGACCCCAAATTTTGCGGACAAGTCATAAATGACTATATGGAACTATTGCCAATTCCGGAATTCCATTTGGACCCTGATATCAAAAGGTCCAATTTCAGGCTGAATTCTAAATATCATGAAATCCTGAATTCCAATTCAGGTGCCGAAATACTCCCGGGTCATCAGAAACCCGAGGCGAACATACGCTCAAGTCCGAAATCATCATCCGGAGATGCTGGAGCTGTCAGAACTCGATTCCGAGGTCGTTTGCTCAAAATGCTGCTCGGAACCAAAAATTAGCTAAATAGGCTAGCCTTCAGGAACCAAGTGTTCCTGAACTGGCCAACACACTTCTGAATCTCGAACTACCTGCCCACACAAGTCATAAGGCACAAGTAGCCGCTATGGAAAGAGTCATTCACGGGAACGGAGTCCCAACACACAAAACGACTGGCTGGGTCGTTACAGATTTTTTCTCCTAAGATAACAAAAAAAGGGCCTAATCTGATGAATTTTCTCCTAGGATCGAAATCTTAGTCTGATGAATCTTTCTCCTAAGATAACAAAACAAATGGCCTAGTCTGATGAATTTTTCCTAGGATAGACGTCTTAGTCTGATGAATTTTCTCCTAAGATAAGAAAACCTAGTCTGATGAATTTCCTCCTAGGATAATTTTTTTTTTAAAAAGAGAAAAAAATAGTTTATTTATGTCCTCAGAAAATAAGCATTGGGGAATTTTGTTTAAAAGAATGACTGGTTCAAAAAACAAAATTGAAATTGAAAAAAAAAACAAAAATCCGTCTTGGTTCGTTTAGACATAGGGTCTCCGCTCCCTAGTCTCATTTCCAACATATGGTCTCCATTCCCTAGTTGATGCCGACATAGGGTATACACTCCCTAGTTGATGATTTTCCAACATAGGGTCTCCAATCCCTAGTTGATGATTTTCCAACATAGGGATTCCACTCCCTAGTTGATGCCAGCATAAGCTGATGCCGACATAACTCGATGCCAACATAGGGTCTCCACTCCCTAGTTGATGCCAGCATAACCTGAAGCCAACATAGGGTCTCCACTCCCTAGTTGATAATTTTTCCAACATAGGGTCTCCACTCCCTAGTTGATTCCAACATAGGGTATACAATTCCTAGTTGATATTATTATCCAACATAGGGTATAAATTCCCTAGTTAATGCCAACATAGGGTATACACTCCCTAGTTGATGATTTTCCAGCATAGGGTCTCCAATCCCTAGTTGATGATTTTCCAACATAGGGACTTCACTCCCTAGTTGATGCCAACATAAGTTAATGCCGACATAACTCGATGCCAACATAGGGTCTCCATTCCCTAGTTGATGCCGACATAACCCGATGAATCCCATTTCCAGACACCGGCATAACCCGGTGATCTTTTCTTGACGACAACATAACCTGTCAATTCTCTTCCAACATTGGGTCTCCAACCCCTAGTTGATTTTACCTTTGGGCATAGGGTATCCACTCCCTAGTCTACAATAACTCCGGGTGCACTATTCCCGGCTTTTCACCGCTTTCAATAATAAAGTAGTATAGATTTCCTTACAATAACTCACGAAATTTTCCTAGTGAAAACTGGGGCAGAAAATTTCGTTCGTTTGCTTTTTGATTTTGTGCAGATTGCATTTTTAGGACAATGGATTCGAGACGACCAAAAGAAGACGTCTCAATTCAGAATAAAAGGAAAGAAGAAAAAGAAAAGAGTTGAACCCCAAAGTGCAGAAGCGGGAAAGACGTGGACTATTCGGGACGAGATTGAAGTCATCCGTTATGTATATCCTGCCTTGATCCGAAAAGCTGAAGAAGATTTAACCAACACCTACAACGAACAAGCATCAAGATTCAGATCGGAGTCTGTATAAAGAAGCAACCAAGACTCAAGATCAAGCTTCAGAAGACCCGTAGATAGGACTCTTGTAACTCGTAGCTGATAGACTTAGTTAGTCTTTTTCATTTGGATTTTGATGTAATAGCAGGACCATGAACCGGAGCCTTGGACAGAACCTCGCTCGACTCTCGAATTCATCACTCCATCACTCCAAAACTTCCAGAACTACACTGACCTGATTCCTTATAGCCAAGGATATGTAGGCAACCTCCGAAGCAAGGTTCGGTCAAACCTTTTTCAAAATGCTTCCAAATGGAGTACCAAACGGGCAGAAATTGCTTGTGGTTGCTCACTTTATCGTTGCCCGAAAACCCTTCATGTTCTCGAGCAAAGTGGGGCAGTTGTGAACACCTAATTTTTGCCCCGCATGGAAATTACTCCTAAAAATAATCAAAAAATAACTTTTAATGAATTTTAGGAACTTTTCTTTATTCAGTTGCATTTCATGCATGTTTAATATTTTAAAATCATAGAAAAATCATAAAAATTGTCATATTTTTTCATTTCATGTAATCTTAGGTTTAATTCGCATTTTTAGAAATTAATTACCATTTAATTGATAGATTAATATTATAAAGTCACAAAAAATATACATTAGCTTAATCAATTAGTTTATTTAATTAGTTAAAATGTTAATTAGGCCGTTTTGATAAAAGAAATTTAATTAGTAGTAAGATGACTATTTTTAAAAGTTCAAATTGGCCTAATTTCAGGGTCCAAAATCCCAGGCCTAACCAAATTCCACATATTACAACCCTAATCCCCTCCTCTATATAATAGAAACCTAATTAGATGCAATATAGACCCAAAAAAATCAGAAATCCCCCGTGAGAAACGGCGCATCACCCCTGGAGCTCTTCTTATTCGTCGATTTCAGTGAATAAACCCAAAAAACAAAAAATTCCATCCTCACCATCCCATCTTGTACGAGAAAACAGTAGCGACGACGGTCCCCCCTCCCGTTCCTCCTCGCTGATTCTCACCCAAAATAGAAAACAATCGAAGAGACCAGCGAATCACCTCTTCTTCTTTACCCAACCAGCGCCGCCAACAAGACCATCAGCCGCCGCCGGACCAGCTGCTCACCAAACCGATACTGAGAATTTTTGGCCAGAAATATTATTTTCCGGCGGCCTGTTGTTGTTTCTGCTTTGCTGTTGCTCTTCTCTGATGTTGTTGTTATCGGCGCTTTGCTGGATTTCGGTTTCCTCTTTATTTTGAAGCTGAATTGAAGAGCTATGTTGATATTTATGGTTCCCTTGGTTGAACCTTCCTTGTCTGCCTTGCCGATTTCTCTACTCTGTAAGCTCAAATTAAATTCTTATTTTTATGGATTAGTATATGTCTGATTCTTTGATCGTGATTGCACCAATTACGATGTATAGAATTGGATGATCCATGTCTGATTTATCTTTTGATTTTAAAGAAACGGAGCTTTGGCAACAATTAAGTGAATTCACTTTTTAATTTAGTGGTGACATAGTCTCTTCATTTATGGTTGGAATCCACTAGTTTAGTTGTTGCTTGGTCTCCTAAGGTTGAGAATAAGATTGATTACATCTAAATGTAAGTTGTGCACTTGTGGTCTTAGCAGTAGCCTTCGTAGAATCAGAAAATAAATTGTGCCGCGATTGACTAGAGAAGTACTGTGTAGTAACTTAGACCATATTCGCTGGCAATAAGTTCTAATGTTTATTCTCCTTGACTCGTTTCACAGTGATAAAAGAAACTCTTTCGTATTAGTTGTGTACCAATTGTGTGTTATTTGGGTTATATGTTTGTTTTAAAGATTAATTCGTCTGAGTATTTGTAAGTTTGGTTGGACGATTTCTGTAAAATATGCCATGAACTTTAAGTGAGTTGTTTACTTGTTTTTTTTTTTTCATTTAATTAGTTGTTGAGTGTTTCTTATCGATTTATTGTTTAATTAGAAAACTTATGCATTTACATGTATAATATTGGTTTTAGTTTGGCTACAAATCTGTTGAGTTGGGTTTAGCCAGATTTAGAATAGGAAGATTTGGCATACGAGTTTTGAAATTAAAAACGACAAAGTGTTAATAATAAAAATAAACTTCATGTACTCCAAACACCTCTATATTCATAATGAATGACATCACAATAGTTTCAAAATAACATAGGAAAAACAAACAACTTATGAATAATAATTTGCTTCAAATAAGCAATTAAATCATCATGACCATAGTCATGATAACGTAATTTACACTCGTGTGCGCATTTCATGCGACCCGACCACAACCTCAAACTATATTAATATAAATATGTTTTAAATCGCGGGTACATTTCATGTGGCACGGTAGGCAACGTGTCAAAAAATAACAAGTGCACGCCATCGTGACTTGTCCTAAGATAAATCCATAAATATCCGAATTGATTCATACACATACCTTGTAAAGCTGAAAATACCTCTTTTTTAGGTAAAATTCCAAATTTAGAGAATCATTGAAGATCGCCTCAAAAATAGGCATTTTAAAACCGTTATGACCATAGTCTTGACTATATAATTTACACTCGGGTGTGGCAACTCATGTCCCCGACTCTAACTCAAAACAATAATAAAATCATATGTTGTAATTGCAGGTGCATTTCATGTGGCGCAATTACAATGTGTCCAAAATAAACAAGTGCACGCCATCGTGACTTATTTTAAGATAAATCCGTAAATGCTAAAAACGGTCAAAAGTTAAAAAGGCTAAATGCACAATAGGATAAAAACACGTAAATAATCAGATAATCTAGGCCAAATAATAATAGTTAAGCGACCGTGCTAGAACCACGGAACTCGGGAATGCCTAACACTTTCTCCCGATGTCGTACACTTGTCGTTTTGGTACATGTTGCGAACCGTGTCACATGAAATGCACCCGCGATTCGTGACATGTTTACTTTAATCTTCGGAGTTATGGTTGGGTCACACGAAATGTACACCCGAATGGACATTACGTATCATGACTATACCACGGGTGTCGTACCCATAATCACGATAATTTATTATTAATCTCGATTAAAGCAGGCTAGCAACGTTCATAAGTTGTTCAACAGATTATGTACGAAACTTAAAACCCAACTCAACAGATTATATACAAAACTTAGATCAATATTTTTAACATGTAAATTCATAGGTTTTTAAATTAAACATGAAATCAATAAGAAAAGCTCAACCACTAATTATATGAAAAAACCAAATGCAAGCGTAATGAAGAAAGGTATTCATTCTAATGACACGACACTCTCAACTTCATTTCTGTATGCTATGTGAAGTTATAGTTGGAAATTTGATACAAATACAAAAAAAAAAATGAACAAATGCGTCTTGGTTACTTGCGTAACTACTTGCCTAATGGAAATGCATTTTATGTGTAAATAGGGCCATAAAAGGAAACGTGAATTCAAGACAGATATATTCTTCTACAGGTTGGATGCAAAAGTGCATTGATAGCAAATCTGGAAGGTTCTATAGAATCGCAAAAGAAATGCAAAATCAGCTATTTGGACAGGAAGAGTATCCTTCAACAAATTAAAATGAAGTAACACAGAGATTTACCCAGCAAAACTTAAAGGAGATTCAAGTAGAAGATAAACTTAAATGGTTGAGATGCTGCTTCTTAGTGTAAAGATGGACAGCAAGCCAAAATCTTTCACTAAAAAAAACTAATGGAATATGTGACTTGATTGAACTTTTGATTCTACAAGACATATGTACAAACACATAAGAAGTACGAATAGCTAACAACAATGGATGCAGAACAAGGAGCAATGCGACTTAATCATAAGATCAGAAGATTAATCCATAATGAGTTGTATATGACGATTGAGATCTTTGGGATAAGCTGTGCTACTGCATATGATAAAAGCTCACAAATAAACATATGAATCACTCAAACCCATACACCATTTTTATGTTTCCATATTCTGCAGTCGCACTTAGTGCAACAATTGCTCTTTCTCATCACATATTACTGTCAAACTTCTTACCTAGACATGAGCTTGTAATTGCATTCTTAATCATATTTATATTTAAACGGTCATGACATATAAATCAGTAATAATAGTCAATGAAACATTAACAAAGAAAATACTAATCAGTACAACCGAGATTCATTCATTAATTCTAAAAAAATAATTACACATTACTCAACATATTCGAACTGAAGATCGCAGCAGCAAGAAATAAATAAATGCTGAAACGAAGATGGAGCTTGACTACTCCACCCTTTACAACAGCAAACAACGAATAACAGCGGAGTCGCAGAACTTTGTATCCTAAACGGCTTGCCAACAACCCAAAAATAATAAAAATGTCTCTAGAATCGAGTAAAAATAGATGCAACTTCAAGAATCGAGCAGAAACAACTTTGAATTACCCTTTTCCCCCTTTTTTTTATTGTATTTTTCCGGACCTGGAATCCGAACGTTTGAACCCAAAAATTTTCAGCAATCTTTCGATTGAGAGCTTCATGTGTGTGAGGAGAAGATAACGTGGGGATGAACTCGAGTGTGGAGGAAAAGATGAAGAGGAGAGAATAAGAGACAGCTTCAGTTTCTTAGGAGAGAGGCATGTCCCTCCGGCGCTAGTCTAAGGTTTAAATGGCGGTGTCGGGTGAGGGTTCTCATTGCTGCGTCTCGCCGGTTTCTGTCCTCAAAAGGGAGAAAGGGGTCTGAACGGCGCTAGGGAGTCCGTTCCTTTTTGTCTGTGGGAGGGGAAGGTCTGGTTCTTTAGATGACGAGGGAGTCCAGGAGCAGGGGAGCGTCGTTGCTCCCTTTTAGAGAAGGGGGGGGGGGGGTCTCCTGGATGGTGTATGGTGAGGGGTGTGTTTTGAGAAGATGATGGAGAGGAATGGTGATGAACGGCGCAGCTGGGGTCCCCCATCTGATAGAGATTAGGTCTCATTTTTATTTTAATAGGTGAGGGAAAGGGTATTCGGGTTGGATTATGAGGAAATTGGGCCATGAAAATTGGCCTAGTCCGATTTTAGCTTCCCTTTTTCTTTTCTTTCTTTGCAATGTTAGCCATAACACTTAGAAACTAGTTTGCAAGATTAAACCCCTTATTTGAAATAATTACTTAAGCTAACTAATTTGTGGATTCCAAATTTAAACTAATTAATCGAACTTAAAGATGTAATAAGAAAATTAAGATTATGTGTATTTTTTGATTTTTTATATATTAATCTATCAATTAAAGAGTTATTAGTTCCTAAAAATGCAAAGTAAATCTAAGATGACACGAAATGAAAAAAGTGACGATTTTTTATGATTTTTCTATAATTTAAAATATTAAAAATGCATGACATGCAACTAAATAAAGAAAAGTTCCTAAAATTCATTAAAAATTATTTTTGATTATTTTAAGGAGTAATTTTCATGCGGGGAAAACATTGGGTGTTCACAGCTGCCCCTCTTTGCTCGAGAACATGAAGAGTTTTCCGGCAAAGATAAAGTGAGCAACTACGAGCAATTTTTGCCTTTTTGGTACTCCATTTGGAAGCATTTTTAAAATGTTTGACCGAACCTTTTGTAGGTTTCCTACATATCCTTGGCTATAAAGGAATCAGGTCAGTGTAGTTCTGGAAGTTTCGGTAGCTGGGACTACCGGGAAGCTGCGATTTCACTGTTGTTGCTGCTTGCTGAGCTCCTTATTATACCAAAATCAAAATGAAAAAAACTAAACTAAACCTATCAACTATGAGTTACAAGAGTCCTATCTATTAGTCTGTTGAAACCTGATCTTGAATCTTGGATGCTTTTATACAGACTTGATCTGGACCTTGATGCTTGTTAGTTGTAGGCGCTGGTTCAATCTTCTTCAGCATTTCGGATCAAGAAGGGACATGCACCGCTTGTGACTTCAGTCTTGTCTTGAGCGGTCCACATCTTTTCCGCTTCTGTACTTTGGATTCAATCTTCTCTTTCCTGTTTTGTTTTGTTATTTTGGATCGAAATTCCTTCTTTTGGTCATATCGAGTTCCAATGTCCTAAAAATGTAATCTGCACAAAAATTAAAAAGAACGAACGGAATTTTCTGCCCCAGTTTTCATACTAGGAAAGTTTCGTGAGTTATTGTAAGGAAATCTACACTATCTTGTTATTGAAAGCGGTGAAAAGCCGGAAGCAGTGCACCCGGAGTTATTGCAGACTAGGGAGTGGATACCCTATATCTCGAAGCAAGATCCACCCGGGGTGGAAAAATGAAATCAACTAGGGATTGTGTAACCCTATGCTGGGGAAGAAGTCAATCAGGGAATGTATACCCTTAATTGGAAAAGAAATCATCAATTAGGAAATGTATACCCTTAATTGGAAAAGAAGACATCAATTAGGAATGTATACCCTTAATTGGAAAAGAAATCATCAATTAGGGAATGTATACCCTTAATTGGAAAGAAGACATCAATTAGGGAATGTATACCCTTAATTGGAAAAGAAAACATCAATTAGGGAATGTATACCCTTAATTGGATAAGAAAACATCAATTAGGGAATATATACCCTTAATCGAAAAAGAGAGCATCAATTAGGGAATGTATACCCTTAATTGGAAAAGAAATCATCAATTAGGGAATGTATACACTTAATTGGATAATGAAAACATTAATTAGGGAATGTATACCCTTAATTGGCATCGACTAGGCAGCGTGTACACCCATGTCGAAAAAAGAAAATCAATTAGGGAATGTATACCCGTAATTGGAAAAGAAGACATCAATTAGGGAATGTATACCCTTAATTGGAAAAGAAATCATCAATTAGGGAATGTATACCTTTAATTTGATAAGAAAACATCAATTAGGGAATGTATATCCTTAATTGGAAAAGAAAACATCAATTAGGGAATGTATACCCTTAATTGGAAAAGAAATCATCAATTAGGGAATGTATACCTTTAATTTGATAAGAAAACATCAATTAGGGAATGTATATCCTTAATTGGAAAAGAAAACATCAATTAGGGAATGTATACCCTTAATTGGAAAAGAAATTATCAATTAGGGAATGTATAAACTTGACAAGGCTTTGTATTGACTCAAGCAACCTCCGGGATTTGAAAGAAAGGAGACTCCAGAACATGTGTACAAACTTGACAAGTCTTTGTATTGACTCAAGCAAGCACCAAGAGCATGGTATGAACGACTATCTAAATTCCTGCTGGAACATGACTACAAAAGAGGTAAAATTGACAGCACATTGTTCTTGAAGAAAAAAGGTAAGGATCTCTTGGCAGTGCAGATATATGTAAATGACATAATATTTGGGGAAACTTCTGAAAAACTAAGTATGGAATTTGCTAAACTAATGGGGAATGAATTTGAAATAAGCATGATGGGTGAGCATAATTTCTTTTTAGGCTTACAAATTAAACAAAATTCAAATGGAACTATGATCTATCAGCAAAAATATGTGAAAGCTCAAAAGATTTAAAATGAAAGACTCAAAAGAAATTGACACTCCCATTGCAACAACCACAAAACTAGATGTAGATGAACCTGGTTCATCTGTTGATCAAAAGTTGTATAGGGGGGATGAGTGGGTCTTTACTATACCTTACTTCCAGTAGACCTGGGATTGTTTTCAGCGTAGGGCTTTGTGCAAGATTTCAGGCCAGTCCCAAGGAGTCCCATTTAACTGCAGTAAAGAGAATCCTGAGATATCTAAAAGGCACCATTGACCTATGTCTTTGGTACTCGAAAGGTAGCAATTTCGATCTTGTGGGCTATGTTGATCCTGACTATGCAGGGTTCTTAGTAGATAGAAAGAGCACCTCAGGTATGGGCTCATGTATTGTGTCTTGGGCCACTAAGAAACAGAATTCAGTAGCTCTATCTACTGTTGAGGCTGAGTATGTGTCTGCAACCTCATGTTGTTCTTAGTTACTATGGATTAAGCAACAATTGATGGATTTTGGTATAGAGGTTGGATGCATTCCTATCTTCTGTGATAACACTAGTGCTATTAGTATGACAAAGAACCCCGTTCATCATATAAGAACAAAGCACATAGATGTTAGACACTATTTCTTAAGAGACAACTATGAGAAGGGAATGATCTCAATTGAATTGTGTACTACTGACAAACAAATTGCTGACATCTTTACTAAAGCACTAAGTAGAGAGCATTTTGAAAGAAACAAGTTAGAATTAGGGATGATTAAGATCACCTAATTGAACCATTTCAAAATAAAAATGAAAAAAATTGGCTAGGATTTCTGAAATGTGTAAATAATCAGAATAATCATTGCTCGGTATCATGCCTTAAAAATCATACTCTAATTCCATGTGTTAATATGACTCTTTGGTTACTAATGATGTTTTCCTATTTTTGTAAATTGAGGCCAAATCAAGAAATTCTAACACGATGAACCTGGTTCATCGTTGCTGGTTCATCTGACTGACAAGGTACGTGCTCATCACTATACACATATTGAAATATTTATAGTCACTCATGAGTAGGTCTCTATCCAAAATAAGCTCTTTTTATAATCTCAGTACTCCCAAAATTGAACCTGTTCCAAAGAGTCCAATCAAATTAAGTTAGCCTAGTTTATAGGGGAGTTATAACCGTCCCTTATCACCTGACACTCCTGAGTCGATTAGACTCCGACTTGACCAAAAATTACACATGTTGTACATTTATTAACCAAGGCTTTAAAAACTCATCATCACCTCCTATTTCTTCACTCTCTTTTCTTCAAAAAGGCATAACCGTCGAAACAAGTTCAACTCTATATTCAAGCACCTTGATCGAAATCTTCAAATATCCAAAGATTCATAACTATGTCTTACACACCACCTCATGCTACGTCCTCCTCAACCACTCCAGAATATAGTATCACGCTTGAAGATACCGGTTCAAATTCACCCACCCCATCTCAATTTCCACCCAATCTCAATCACACCCTTCCACCCCTCAAAACAACCATGTTCCATCACCTATTCCGTCTCCTCCAATCGCTCATATTATCCCACCAAGCCCTACTCCAGAACCCAGGAGAAGGCGTGTGAAAATGCTGGTCAGAAATACTGTGGCCTCTGGCTCTCTTGCTCGAAAATGAATGCAAAGCTTCAAGCAAGACATGCCCAAGAATCTGAAAACTCCAGCGACTCTTTCAAGTCTGCAAATGAGGAGGAAGCAACTTGTTCTACTGACTCTGAACAGGTAACATCCGAAATTAGGTCTGAGCCTGTCATTTCTGAAAATAGGTTTGTGTTAATTGGGTCTGTAGTAGATGTGGAGATTCCTGATAGGAGAAGAAGAAGTGGTAAAAATAAGGTAGGCAAGAAATTGAGAGGGAGGGAGAAAGAAGTTCAGTGAGGGGAACAGGGGAAGAAGGTACTCCACCGGCAGTCTGTGGCCCTGCCCCAGTGGTTGTGGAAGAAGGTGCCAAGGATTTAGGGGGAAGCAATTCTGAAGAAGCTGCAGAAGGGCTGGAAAATCTTCAACATGCAACCGATGAACCTAGTTCATCAATTGAGGAAACCTTTGCAGATCTTATGAGAAAATTAGGGGAGAGCTATAAACCCAAAAAGTAGAGAACCCCCAAGACCAAGAAAGCTGATCCTCCAGCGGCAAGCAAGAAAAGAAAAGCCTTTTTATCTGCTGAAACTTCCATTCCTAGAGGTCGCACTACTAGGAGTGCAATAAGGAATAGTGAAGAGGAGTTACAGAAAGCTCTGAGGGAGAGTAAGAAAAAGAAAACTGCAAAGGGGAAGGCAAACATGTTCGAGACCGTAGAGGCTGTTGATGTAGAGGAGATGGACCAGGTCCATCAAGAGGAATAAGTTGTAGAGGTTGAGATTGAGACACCCAAACCAAAGAAGTCCAATACTTCTTCCAAGAAGTCAGCATCTGTGTCTGCTACACCCTCGACTCTTGCTAAGCGACTTAGGTCCACATCGAAGAAGATTCAGTTTGATGAAGAAAATGAGTGGAGTGGTGAAGAAACAGAAGATTCTGATAGGGGACAGACAAATTGACAAAGTTTGGGAAGCGTACAATACTGAAGGGAAGGCTGTTAAGGGATCTTGAAGAATCATGCATGATATACTTTGTGGACACCCTGGATGTGCAGAGCTGGAAGGACCTGGTCTTTCACCTTGATGGAAGGCTAGCTAGGAAAGAAATTGTAGAATTTATGGAAAATGCAGAGGTTAAGGATGAAAGGGTCTCCAGTCAAGTAAAGGGGATTAATATCTCTTTCGATGCCAAGAAGCTGGGCAAAATTCTTGGGATTCCCTCTGAGGGATATGATGATTATACAAGGCAGAGGTGGACCAGCTTGGATGCCCTTCCTTTAGCTCTTCAAATCACTAGGAGATTCAGTGAAAATGATGAGGAGATGGAACTAAGGGATGTGTACAAAAGTGAGATGAGGCCTCAACACAAAGTGATTTTTGAATTTGTCAACAAATGCAAACTGCCCAGGCAAGAGAGGAGGCATATCACAAACTACTTGGATTTAACTCTCATGGAATGCCTGGAAAGTAGATGACAAATCAACTGGACCTCTTTCATCATTCAGTTATTGGACATGGTGGTTAATGGAACCAAGGCTCATGCTATCCCATATGGGTTCATCCTAACGGCTGTGCTGGCTCACTTCAAAGTTCCAGTGAAGAAGGCAGAAATGGCCACCGTCAAGGATCACTTTGGGAAGAACAAGCTTCTGACTTGTGACTATGCTGTGAATGTTCCTGATGATGAACCTAGTTCATCAAGAAAAATGCCTGTGAACAACAAGGTCAGGCCGCTTGTGCATGAAGGTGGGGTTAAGGATGCTAAATTCCTTCGATTGAAGACCCGCCTTACAGAAATTGAGGCTGAGCGGGATGCTTTCAAAGCTGAACTAGCCAAGGAAAAGGAGAAGAATGTAGGGATTATTCATCAAATGCTCTCCCTTCTCCAAGCAAAAACCTCATCCCCCACCCCTTCCCAGCCTTAGGTGTCCAGTGCCGTCCCTAGACCATCTATGACCAAGTTTGGGATTTTCTTGTTGTTACCTTCTTTTGCTCATGGTTGTGACTGTCTTTATTTCTTTTTATGTTTGGTGCCTGAACTATTATCAAATCAATGAATTGTGTTGTTTTCGCTCTTACTTTTGTCTCTCTTTCTTTAATAGCATGCATTCTTGGTTTACTTTTGATGATTAATTCATGTCTGCACTTGTAGTTGCCTCAGTGGCCATGAGTAATTGTTATAAAACTGGTAATTCTAATACTTTGAAACTTTTCGATGATGCCAAAAGGGGGAAGATGATTTACTTTATGAAAATTGTGATATTTATAACCTAATAAACATGGTTCTTTATGATAAATACTTAATGCTATAAAAAGTGTCTATGTTGGATTGAAAGTGATTACAAGTTTAAGCATAGAGTTTGTCATCATCAAAAATGGGAAATTTGTTGGATCAAGAAGCTGAATGGTTTTGAAGATTGACAAATGAACTCAGAGTTTAACCAGGTCCATCTCTGGAGACATAGACACGTAGAGTAGGTGGCGTGTGAGGTGATCACACAGAGGAGATAAACACAATCAGTGATCTGAAGAGATATCTCCTGATTGAAAAGGTTGCAAATTGATAGGAGATGGACATCTTATTCAGTAAGGACAGAATCAAGATAGAAGATGATCTGGGGAGTTGAGAGCAACTAGAACTCTTCTACCAAGGAAGAGTTGCATCAGAATTCTAGCATATCTTCTCAACTAATGATCCTATATATTGTCAAGTGTTCTCACTGAACAGATGCGCACAAACAAAAAAGTGAAACAAGAATTGAGAGAAAAATTACCAGCGCAATTTTGCAAGCAGTTCAAGTGAGAATTCCTGTGAGACTCAAAAGCTACTTGAAATCAGCTAGAAGAACCAGTTCCATCTGTTATCTTTTAGTCTAGTTATTTGTAGTAGGTGATTACAAATTGTATCTTTCAGCTTTATTTAGATGCAATTGTAATAGATACTGAGTATTCAAGTTAGAGTTAACTTGAAGTTTGTCACAAATAGCTAGAGGCTAGTACACAAGGGGATTATAGTTAGTCCTTAGGTTTACAAAAGAGTTTATTTTGTAAATGTCGTTTGGCTCATTGACTTAGTGAAGAGTTTGGGAAAATCCTACTGGGAAGTAGGTCGTGGTTTTTTCACCTTTTGAGCCAAGTATTTTTCACGTAAAATTGCTATGTTTTTTTTATTTCTGCAATTATTATTCCGCAAATTATAGGATTTGGAACACATAGAAGAACATGGTCCTTCTATAACTACTGCACGCGAAAATCAGACACAACACAAATCACCCCCTCTTGTGTGGTATTAACGTTTGGAACATAAGTCATGTTCCACGTTTGCAAGTCAATGAAGCAACCCAATAGCAGGAGGTGTGTTCTTTCATGGACCTTGTCACCGAGGTCATTATTGAAAAAACAAGCTCAATGATAAATGTTGAAGACCTCGTGGAGGTAACTTTATTGAATCATGATGATATTGTGGTGGATGGCTTGATCGAGTGTACCAATGCTCTACAAGGCATGGGTTCTTATTCATACGGTCCTCGAAAGTTATCCTTGGACTTGGAGAATCATAAAACTCCTCTGACAAAGCCTTCAATTGAAGAGCCACCTACCATGGAGTTGAATCCACTTCCACCACACCTCAGGTATGAATTTTTGGGTCCTTCTCATATTTTACCTGTTATACTTTCATTTTGCCTAACCAAATTGCAAGTAGACTCAACTCTCAAAGTGCTAAAAAGGAGGAAGAAGGCCATAGGTTGGACACTTGCTGTTATTCGGGGCATAAGCCTCACATTTTGTATGCACAAGATCATTCTTGAGGATGGAGCAAAGCCTTCCGTAGAAGACCAACGGAGGCTAAATGAGGCAATGCAAGAGGTTGTCAAGAAAGAGATAATCAAGTGGCTCGATGCTGGGGTCATCTACCCAATCTATGATAGTTCTTGGACTTCTCCAGTCCAATGTGTTTCAAAAAAGGGTGGCAGGAGCGTGGTGCAAAATGAAAAGAATGAACTTATTCCAACAAGGACATTCACAGGTTGGCGGGTATGCATGGATTACCGCAAATTTAACAAAGTGACCCGCAAGGATCATTTCCCTTTGCCTTTCTTGGACCAAATGCTTGACAGACTTGCGGGGAGAACTTTCTATTGCTTCTTGGACGGGTATTCAGGTTATAACCAAATCTTGATATCTCCGAATGACAAATAAAAGGCAACATTCACCTGTCCCTATGGGACATTTGCTTTCTCCAGGATGCCTTTTGGATTGTGCAATGCACCCGCTACATCTCAGCGGTGCATGATGGCAATTTTCACTGATATAGTTGAATACTTTCTAGAGGTATTCATGGATGATTTCAGCGTGGTAGGGGACTCCTTTGATGAATGCTTGAAAATTTTTGACAAAGTCTTTGCCCGTTGTGAAGAAACCAACCTAGTGCTCAACTGGGAAAATGTCACTTTATGATTGAAGAAGGGATAGTTCTGGGCCAAAAAATCTCAAAGCATGGAATTGAAGTAGACAAGGCCAAGATTGAGGTCATTTCCAAATTGCCTCCTACGAACTCGGTGAAGGGAGTCCGTAGCTTTCTTGGACATGCAGGGTTCTACCGGCACTTCATTAAAGACTTTTCGAAGGTGGTGAATCCTCTTTGCAAGCTATTGGAAAAAGATGCCAAGTTCCACTTTCATGAATATTGTATGAGAGCATTTGAGTTATTGAAGCAAAAGCTAACTTCTACGCCAATTATCACCGTGCCGGATTGGAGCTCTCTTTTTGAGCTAATATGTGATTCAAGTGATGTGGCGGTGGGTGTAGTTTTGGGGAAAAGGGTGAAAAAAATCTTTCACCCCATTTACTATGCAAGCAAGACTATGAATTCCGCCCAAATGAACTACACCGTCACCGAAAAAGAGTTGTTTGTTATAGTCTTTGCAATGGAGAAATTCAGGCCTTACCTTATGGGCGCCAAGGTGATAGTTCACACCGACCATGCGGCGCTCCAGTATCTAATGATGAAAAAGGATTCCACGGCTAGACTTATGAGATGGGTGTTATTGCTTCAAGAGTTTGATTTGGAAATCGTTGATAGGAAGGAGAGTGAGAACCAAGTTGCCGACCATATTTCCCGATTGGAAGGAAAAGGGAGGCCAAGTGATGTCCTTGAGATTAATGATAGCTTCCCGGATGAACAACTTCTCTCCGTCTCTTTGCATGATATGCCATGGTTCGCGGACATCGCCAGCTACATTGTCACCGGTGTTATCCCGTTTGAGCTCTCTTCTAACCAAAGGAAGAAGCTTAGACGGGATAGCATGGATTATTATTGGGATGGACCGTATTTATTCAAGATATGCAATGATGGTGTTATTCGGCGTTGTGTTCCCAAAAAGAGCAAGTGTCAATTCTTGAGTTGTGTCACTCCTCACCTTATGGTGGCCATCATGGAGGGGAAAGGACCGCTTCAACAGTCTTAAGTTGTGGTTTCTTTTGGCCTACTCTGTACAAGGATGCTAGCGAGTTGGTCAAGCAGTGTGATGAATGCCAAAGAATGGGCGGCATATCCAAAAAAGATGAAATTCCTCTCAGTACAATTCTTGAGGTGGATATCTTCGACGTTTGGGGAATTGATTTTATGGGGCCCTTTGTTAGTTCATGTGGAAACACCTATATATTTGTGGTGGCGGACTATGTTTCGAAATGGGTTGAAGATGTGGTTGTGCCCAACAATGAGGCCCGAAATGTGGTTGGTTTTCTAAAGACGAATATTTTCACAAGATTTGGGACACCCCGTGCCATCATCAAAGACGGGGAGTCTCATTTTTGCAATAGGGCCTTTGATTCATTGCTAGCCAAGTATGGAGTCAATAATAAAGTGTCTACCACGTACCATCCTCAAGCAACTGGCCAAGTTGAAGTGTCTAATCGTGAAATCAAGAACATTTTGGCCAAGACAGTGAATGCTAATCAGACTGATTGGTCCCGGAAGCTTGATGATGCTCTTTGGGCTTACCGGATTGCCTTCAAAACACCTATCGGTATGTCTCCTTACCGGTTGGTGTATGGCAAAGCATGTCATCTGCCAGTGGAATTGGAGCACAAGGCACTATGGGCAGTGAAGAAGTTTAATTTGGATTGGGATACTGCTGCAAATATGAGAGTTGGTCACTTCAATGAGCTAGATGAGTTTAGATTTCATGCATATGCTAGTTCTTCTTTATACAAAGAGAAAATGAAGTACCTGCACGACAAATATGCCAAAGACCGGGAGTTCAAAGTGGGAGACTTAGGGCTTCTTTTCAATTCTAGGCTTCGTCTTTTCCCAGGTAAACTTAGGCCCGTTTGAAGTGGTATTGGTACACCCTTTGGTGCTCTTGATCTCAAAAACAAGAATGGGGAGAGTTTTTGTGTGAATGGGCATCGAGTCAAGCATTATATGGGTAAATTTGAAGATAGCCATGTGGTGGCTTTCATGAAATTCCTTTGATCATGGTAACATGCGTCGTGTCGTGTCGTTAAATCAGGCGCTTCTTGGGAGGCAACCCAAGTGTTTTTCTTTCTTTCTTTTTGGTTGTTTTTCGTAGGGTAGATTTTTTGTGAACTAACCAGTTGTGAAGTTGATGTAGGACTTGGTGGATGTAGTGCAGGTGAAAATCTGGGAAGTGAGCAAAATGGGAGAATTTTGTTGCAGCGGTCAAAAACCCGCTGACAGCGGTGACCAAGCGTTGCAGCAAAAAATGACCGCTGACAACGGTCTATTTGGGCCCAAATTCATGCTCTCTAAATCTCAACACCGCTGCAGTGTTCAAAATTTCGCTGTCGCGAAGTGCATTCCGCTGCAGCGGCACTAATTGTGCTACAACGGTGAAGTCTAAGACCAGCAAATCCAAAAGAGCAAAGCGCGGTCAGCGGTAAACATCTGCTGCCGCGCTAGGTAAGGCAGTCGTGGGTCCCACACCTTTAGTATATATACAAAGGGACCCCCATTTTTTACCCTTTTCGTTCATTTACTCACCAACTTAACATAGTTACTGTTCATCTACTCTGTTACTGCTCCTCCAAGGCTTTTGATTTTATCTTTTTACATCCTTAACCTACATTAATTACTATTATGTTCTCATGATTTATTTTTAGTTTAGTGTTTGTTCTTAGTTTTAGATTGTTTTAGTGTGTTTTTCTTATTTTGATTGCTCTTTGTTTAGAATTAATGCAACCCTAATATCTGAAGTTGCATCATCAATGTGTGTTCTAATTTTGGGGTAATGCTTTTTGGGCACCTATGTGGGTAAGGGTTTCTTCATATTGATGTTTTTTGTGAAAAGTTTTGAAAATTTGATAAGCCCTAGCCCTCAGTGCACTGTTATGACGACTTCCGCTGCAACGTTTCAAAATTTCGCTAACAGCGGAGGTCCCAAACTTCAGTGGTGTCAATACCAGGACTCCGCTGCATCGGTAAAAAATGCGCGGTCCGCGTGTCTTAACTCCAGAGAGTTTACTCTCAGATTTTCTCAATAACCGCTGCAGCGGCCAGATTTTCGCTGTCAGCAGTGGCCAAACGCTGCAGCGGTCTAGTTTTTCACCGTCTGTGTTTTCAATATTTAGAGAGGGTAGTCTGATTCTCCTAGTTCTGCTGCAGCGGTCAAAATTCCGCTGTTAGCGGTGACCATTCCACTGCAGCGGTCCTTTTTCCGCTTATGATAGATTTCTTCATTGTGCACTGTTTCCTTCTCTGCTTCTGAGTTTTTATTTGGTACTCATGTACAATGTATTAACAACGTTTGTGACATGCTTGCAGAGAATGGTGAGATCAAGGGGAGGACCTGACGAGAAACCCGAGAGAGGCGACCCATCAAGGGGTCGAGGCAAAGGAAAACAACAAAACCCATTGGGCCCGACACAACAAATTGGAAAGAAACAAAAGAGGAAAAGAACAAGTCCCTAAGAGTCGGAGTCTAGTGAATACTTGCCCTCCCGGGAAGCTTCGGAGGGACAGAGTGGAGCAGCTTTAGCAGTTGCATTATCAAAGCCAATGAGACTCATCAAGGAGCCCACTAGCTCTGAGTCGTCTGATGACTCATCTAGTCATTCAGCCACTCCTACCGAGGGAACAAGTGCAACAGCCCAATCAGCAGCCCCTCCTTCCATCAACCTCGACAGCTCAGATGAGGTACCTTACGATGGAAGGGGTTGTGACCTCTGAGTGCAAACGGCCGGAGTTCTGAGGACCAGAAACCTGTTGATATGGCAGGACCGGTTTGTATCTGAACCGGCATGCCCTTAGTTTAAAGAATCATGGCCCCAAATATCTCTCATCCCAGAAAGACCATTCATCATCAAGGATCTTCTACCCCTCAACCCCGATGTGAAGAAACGGTTTTTAGAGAAGTAGGGGTGGGACTTTTTTACACTCAAAGTAGTTGATGCCAATGAATACGTGGTGAAGGAGTTCTATACAAATGTGGCATACACCAAAAAGGACACATACCTCACCAAGGTTCGCAACTAGAAAATTTTGTACAATGGCAAAACTTTTAATGACTATGCGGGTTTCGGAGATGAAGATGAGACTCGGTACTTGGAGAAAGTGAATATGAAAGATTTGGCTCGCCCATGGTTAGCTTAAGTCAAAGCTATCCTAGGGACTACACCGAATTGGCTCGCCCTTTGCTTATATTTCATACTTTCACTTCACTTAATTTCAAGGATCCCCAAAAAATAACAACATATAGAACATTCTAGAAATCATATACCTCAAGTGCATTAATAAGGGAACCTTTAACACAAATGGTCCTTCACAAAGAAGGAGATATACCGACCAACAATGGAAACACACATCAAAGTCATAAACAAGTAGTACACCAATTATCCTTGAATTACTCTTTATAGATTATAAAAAACGAGACATATTCAATCAAGTCATTAGTTATATGTAGGAACAAGTAGGAGTATTAGGCATATCAAATTTTCCTCACCCAATTGGTATACTAGTTCTCATTTAGAATACGACTCAAAGACATATAATTTTAATAAACAAACCATACTTTAAACCTCTATCTTTCGATAATAAGCTAATTCGAAATAATCAAGTTTGTAAGTTCATACAGGATGACCCGAAATATAAAAATTAGGAATTTCGAGCCGATTATACTTAAGCCTTTGGAAAACATTATTGAATATCATTCCCAAAGAGGAAGTTTAGCCAACATAGCTTAATTGCTCTCCTTTAGACTCTATAACAATCTAGAATCCCTAGCAACCTCAATCTATTTCGAGATATAACAAAATTGAACACAAATTAGGAAGATATTCATAGTCTTAGCTTGTTTGAGTGTTCCATCAGACACTAAGTGTGCATTAAGCCTTTAAGGTCCTTTCATAGAGGATTTCATCAACCTTCAGCCCATCCCTAAACATTCTTAGCTGAACAAACTTCCTACACCCGTTGATAACACATGAAAGCATGATAAAAACTCCCATACCCACAAACTTTCTTGATAATTACCCATCTTTAGCTAAATTTTAAAATTAAGGTCTAGGGTAGAGAATCTTACCTCAAGGATGAAGATCTAATGTGTTTTCCTTGTTAATCTTCAAAGAGTTGTGTAGGAATTGAAGAATGATTTAATGGAGATCACTTTCTCACTCTAGGGATCCCTCTCTCTCACTCTATAACATCAGAATTTTGCTCAAAAATGACCCATTTCATGTATTTAACAAAGTTGGGTCGGGTTATAAAGATAGAAAAATGGATAGTCCAGTTTTCGGACCGAGCAACAGACCTGGTGTTGTCGGGTTAACGCCTGGCTTTGGCCTGGCGTTACCTGGCTAACGCCTGGTCTGGTCTAGCTTTAGCCTGGCGTCGCCTGGCTAATGCCTGGTCAGCCTAAAGCATGGTCCAGCCTGGCTAAAGCCTGGTCTAGTTGCGATGAAACAATTCAACTCCCCAGCGCATTATTCAACCCAAAACTCCGGAAGTACAATGTATTACCTTCCTTGACACCACAAAACCTTAAATTACATAGGGAAGTTTTCCGAGGTCTTACATTTTCCCCCGCTTAGGATCATTCGTCCTCGAATGAGAAGTAGAGTTCGCCCCAAAACACCTAACAAACTTTTCAGAAATTTCGGCAGCATATCCTTTGTAACTAGGCCTATCCACCTGCCAGAGAACCACCAACACCATCCTAACAACTATTAACATTAGGTAGCCACATTATCATAAGTCATTAGTTATTAATTCCAAATAAATCCTAGATAGCCACCTAAGACTATATGACTACTTAATCATTCTCTAGATTTGTGGATTCTTGCCACGTTTTTGGGGGGTGTATTTTATAAATTTTTATTCACTTATTAGTTAACTGGGTAATGTCCCGTTACCCGATAATTAATCAATTACCCGCATAATTTAAAAATTACCTCAAATTACTTAAAATTCTACTCATGTTAACACACCTTATACAGCATACCATCGTGGTCATGTGGTACCTTATATGACACTAGTCCATAAATATCGAGTATTTAGCTCGGGCCATATTTTATCCCACATGTCAAACTTGGAAGAAAATTCATTTCTTTTGACTTGCTTCCCCTCTCACCTTCACGAATTTACTCGTCACTTGCTTGAAATAGCACAGTCCTTATAATCTCCAAATAATCCCTACTTTGGACGATGTCAATTACCTTACAATAAATTCAACGTACAATACTACAGGATGCAACATCATCGTAATTTAATACTGCGAAGCGTAATATCATCGTAATGTAATACTACAAGGCGTAACATCATCGTAATATAATACTGCAATGCGTAACATCATCCTAATATAATACTGCGGGACGTAACATCGTCGTAATATTGAGGGGCATAACAATGAATGATTCTAGAAATCGAGTGTGTAGACAACGGAACCCAATGAGAGTATAAAATAATCATGGAAGGTTTGAAGATGTTCTTAATGAGTTCTCCATAGACCTTAACTCGAGGTGTACCCAGATGCTAATGAAAGACATGAAAACATAAGAAGTAGGCATTGTGCTATGATATCCCCCAAAGGTACATTTAGTCTTGACGGTGCATGAATAGGCACAAGTGAGCATATATTATCCATCGAAATAGAAAGATTCAGTAAGAAATTCATCGGATATAGTCCCTTGTTAAGAATTTAAGAAAGCAAGTGTGAAGTATTAATCCTAGAGTTATAACTCAATTAAAGGACATAATTATAAGCTTACTTCCACAAGAGGATATAAATAAGACAATTTGTGATCGGGTGGTTCCACGAATAATACGCCTTGTTCAAGGAGTAGGTGCATGCAATGTTTTGAGACTCAACATCTTATTAAGACCATGTCTATGAGAACTCTTCAATATGGATGTACATATATAACAAGAGTACGTTGGTTGTACTAAGGAGTGACTTACTTGGTGACTTTAGGTTGATAGGTCAATAACTTAATCGATGCCCCTCGACTCCACATCCCTAACGTGCGTTGGTACCATACCGATATACTACATGATTCGGTGGTGCAGTGACATTAATAGGGACAAGGGCACTCCCCTTAGTAACAAGTTCTACTAATCCCTCAAGGGCTCAATACATTCTTGTAACAAGCCTTTAGGCAATCTCCTTTGGACTCAATGGTGGGATCAATCCCTCCTTACAGCTTCAACTCGTGGATTATGGTATCAAGATTACTCATCTTGAGAATAAGACATTGCGAGGAAGTTAGCTCCATGTCTTGAGTTCTATCGCACGATCTGGAGTATCAAAGAAGGGTGAAATTCCTAAATATCCAAGTAGCCTCCTAGTTATAGATGTGATCGACAACACACCGATAAGAAGGACTCTACTAGACACGGCTCGGAGACAACCTAGGACACTTTAAATCCTTAGGCTCTGATACCAAGTTTGTCACGCCCCAAAATCGAGGGGCGCGACCGGCGCTCAACAGAGCAAGCCTGACTGAGCAAGCCTATTAGGTTTCATTCTATCCAAAATTAATTTATGAATAAATAGGAGATAAATTCTATCAATCATACTTCATAAATATTTCACTAACTTCTATTTTTATTTTCATTAGCAGTTTCAACCATAATATTCAGAATACTAAATTTTTTATAAATATGACGAAAAATATATTTACGAAACACCAATATTTCTAGTGTAATAACAATACCCGACACCACCCACAACCTGTTTACGGAGCCTCTAAATACCTCAAATGAATAATACACAATAACTAAATAACACAGGACCCCAAAATGGAGTGGGGATCACCAAGTTAGCTGGAAGGAACATACCGTTGTCGCTGATCACTGCCGCCTACTGTGGAAACACCTGCATCCATTAAAGATGCAGCGTCCCCGGTAAAAGGGACGTTAGTACTGTCGAATAGTACTAGTATGATTAGCTAAAGGTCTTCTTTCAACACACAATGTCCATATAAGCAAAGACAACACACAGAGCCAGCAAATCACAATTAATAATGTCGAAACGATCAGTTCAAACATAAGGATTTTTCGAAGTACGAAAATAATGTAAAAATATATACATACGTGTATATATATATATATTTGGTTGGTTGGGAAATCATTAGCACCTTTATTCCACCGTCTTTGTTAGCACGGAGTCCGATTACGCCTTATCGGCTAGGCCATCTCCCCACGGACAATGTGGTTTGACATATGATGCGAAAGAAAGTTGTTACAATAGTAGTACCACCATATGTGCAACATGGAGTCTGATCTCCACCCAATCAGCTAAGCTCCCTTCCCACATATGTCGTGCGGGTTGGAGTATTTCCGTTTCCAATTCAAAGGTACCAATTTCATCCCAATTTAGGGGAACAATCATCAATCACCATCCACCCCTACACCGGCACGCGTAGTTTCAAGTGTGGTCGTTATAACCCACCCTTCCTCGGTTTTGCTAATGATACTCCCAAAAACATTATTTTTGTTAGTTTGCACACAAAGGTAACACATATGTATAAATTTATCCATCTCAGAATCGTTCGAATTGTACAAATATTTATTAGCATTTTCAACCTCTCACAATAGCAATATTTCGTTGGCTCTTGGGCCTTTAACAAGTTTCATTATTCATGGCATGATGGCCACACTTTGCTTATATTTCATACTTTCGCTTCACTTAATTTCAAGGATCCCCACAAAATAACAACATATAGAACATTCCATAAATCATATACCTCAAGTGCGTTAATAAGGGAACTTTTAGCACAAAGGGTCCTTCACAAAAAAGGAGACATACCGACCAACAATGGGAACACACATCAAAGTCATAAACAAGCAGTACACCAATTATCCTTGAATTACTCTTTATAGATTATCAACAACGAGACATATTCAATAAAGTCATTAGTTATATGTAGGAACAAGTAGGAGTATTAGGCATATCGAATTTTCCTCACCCAATTGGTATACTAGTTCTCATTTAGAATACAAATCAAAGACATACAATTTTAATAAACAAACCATACTTTAAACCTCTATCTTTCGATAATAAGATCATTCAAAATAATCAAGTTTATACGTTCATACGGGATGACCCGGAATATTGAAATTAGGAATTTTGAGCCGATTATACTTAAACCTTTGGAAAACATTATGGAATTGCATTCCGACAGAGGAAGTTTAGCCAACATACCTTAATTGCGCTCCTTTAGACTCTATAACAATCCGGAATCCCTAGTAACTTCAATCTATTTCGAGATATAACAAAATTGAATACGAATTAGGAAGATATTCGTAGTCTTAGCTCGTTTGAGAGTTCCATCAAACACAAAGTGTGCATTAAGTCTTTAAGGTCCTTTCATAGAGGATTTCATCAACCTTCAGCCCATCCCTAAATATTTTTAGCTCAACAAACTTCCTACACCCGTTGATAACACATGCAAGCATGATAAAAACTCCCATACCCACAAACTTTCTTGATAATTACCCATCTTTAGCTAAATTTTAAAATTAAGGGTTAGGGTATAGAATCTTACCTCAAGGATGAAGATCTAGTGTGTTTTCCTTGTTAATCTTCAAAGATTTGTGTAGGAATTGAAGAATGATTTAATGGAGATCACTTTATCACTCTAGGGCTCCCTCAGTCTCACTCTATAACATTAGATTTTTTCTAAAAAATGATCCATTGCGTGTATTTAACGAAGTTGGGTCGGGAAATAAAGATAGAAAAATGGATAGTCTAGCTTCCGGACCGGGCTACAGACCTGGCTAACGCCTGATCTAGCCTTGATTTAGCCTGGCATTACCTGGCTAACACCTGGTCTAGCGTGGATTTAGCCTGGCATTGCCTAGCTAATGCCTGGTCCAGCCTGGCTAAAGCCTGGTCTAGCTGTGACGAAAAATTTCAAATCCCCAGCGCATTATTCAACCCAAAACTCCGGAAGTACAATGTATTTACCTACCTTGACACCACAAAACCTTAAATTACATAGGGAAGTTTTCTGGGGCCTTACATTCTCCCCCGCTTAGGATCATTCATCCTCGAATGAGAAGTAGAGTTCGCCCCAAAACACCTAACAAATATTTTAGATATTTCGGCAGCATCTACTTTGTAACTAGGCCTATCCACCTGCCAGAGAACCACCAAAACCATCCTAACAACTCATCCATAACTCGACAAAGCATCACAATGTATATTTCCATAACACCAATCTCAGTAATACAAGCACTACATTATCATAATGATACCGAACATGGACTGCACATTTTTAAATCATAACACTTATAAGGTACCTTTCAAAGAAAAACTAATTGTTATACAATCAAGCGAAAATATTTTCTTTCCACGACACTTTCGGACTTCAAGGTGGCCTCCTCGACTTACAGGCATTGCCATAACACATTCACAAAAACAATCCCAACCCCCAAAATTATCTACCAAGGATGACAGTTAGATATCTCGCATAAGCTAGCTATCTTTTAACTTCACCTTAAAAAATATCCACTGGGATGATACACAAAGGATCTCCAACTACCTTCTTAGACATAGACATATGAAAACATAAAATACATGAGGAAAAGCTATGGGGAAACATCATACGCCTAGTGCAGCCTAGTGGGAAATGCGCTTATGTACCCATCCATTATCAATTCAGATAACATCCGCAAGGGAAAATATTGAGAATAGCCTGTTCACCCTCCTAAATCCCAAATCTCTACGCGAACACCCAAACTAACCATGTGGTGACCTTTAACGATTTTACTCTAGGATGTGCTATCATAAATTGACCATAAAATTACCTATCGAATATGAGTGATCACAGGGTGATGCTTCCTCTTTGACACGTTTGAACCTTCAATACCAAATAGATCTAATACAATGAGGAACATCGGAGTTCAAGATTGGGCTGGAATTATTCAGGAATCCATTAATGTGCTGAGCTGAGTATTTTATGAGGTTATTTGCTAAGAGACACGAAGATTACTACTAACAATGCTTACAACGTTATTCATTGTGACGACATCAATTATTAGACAAATGAAGCATAGAGGTAACTAGCAAGCATTGATAAGGTGGGAACCATGTATGTGATCCTGAGATATAAAAGAAGTGGGTCTTTCTAGACATGAGATACACGAGAGGCATGACCGGGAGGACGAAGACGCTAGCATTAGTTATCCTTGGGAGGCTACAAGTTATGCAAGGGATAGTAACAAATGTTCCTTTCCATACATGCCTTGCCCGGCGATAGTAAGCTTTATGGAGGAGCGGTCAGGTATGTCAAACCGGTTGTTTCCTTGAGTGTAAGGAAAATCAGTTTAGCTCCAAATGGTAAGATTCTTGTCACGACCCAAATTTCCCTTCACAGGGTCTCGTGACGGCACCTAGTCTCTATGACTAGGTAAGCCTAAGAGGTGCGAAAATCAAAATGTAAAAACAACACAATAATAGAGGATAAAGCAAAAACAATACTATTAAACTGTGCCTCTCGGCATTTACAGCTTTACTCTACCCAAAACCCGGAATATCAACAACGTCACAAGCTGTATACTATAGCTCTGTACAACGAAATTGGAAGGTCTTTACGTCTAAGTACTGTGACTATACTAGGATAAGGAAGGGGATTCGGAAGGTTCTACGGACGCGGCAGAAATACCTCACGGTCTCCAAAAGTTGTTGCTGCTCCTAACCTCTGTACTGCGTACTGGTACATGTATCTGCACATGGGAAAAACATGCGCAGAAGGGCGTGAGTACTCCACATTCGGTACTCAGTAAGTGCCAAGCCTAACCCAGTCAAGTAGTGACGAGGTCAGGTTGAGGCTCTACTATGGTTGCAAATAGAACAGTTATAATTTAACAGTTTCAAATAAATGGAAATAATTAACGGAAATTTAAAATAAATCTAGAAGGAATAATGTAAAGTAGCCCTCAACTCGGCACAACATATAACTTAATAGATAATCGTGCAATGCAATACAGGGGGGATGCTCCCGGGTCTCCGCCCGTAGTCCCAACGTAAATATGCAATGCAGTACAGGGGGAAATCTCCCGGATCTCGGTCTGTAGTCCCAATTTAAATATGCTATGCAAGATGTATACTGGATGCAGCTTAATTCAATAGTTTATAAAAGAGTAGGCAATATAGAGCGAAATACTTCATCGAGGTTCAAATAGTAGTAGTGAGTGAAAATTTAGGTAAAATTTGTTGATGTGTTTAAATCTTAAGTTGCTACTCAGTTTAAAACGATCACAATAATAATAGAATGGAAAATGAGGTATGACATAGAAAGAACGAAGGAAATCCAGTAAATAAACCCATGCACGCACCCGTCACCTCACGTACACGGGGGTTTTGTAGTGAAAGATCAGTTAAAATGCCTAAGTGAAACATCCCCAACACAGAGTTAGGCATGCCACTTACCTCGACTACGTAAATCAATTGTGTACCACTCTCTTGCCACGAGTATCCAACTCCAGGTGGCCCAATCTATTCAATTCGATTGCATATTGTAAATATCATTTCAAGAAATCAAAGTAACTAATTAATTCGAAGCTAATACGCGAAATTAGGAATTTTGACCAAAATGCCCCTCGGGCCCACGTCTCGGAATCGGGTAAAATTTACGTTTACCGAACCCTCATTCCCCCACGAGTCTAACCATATAAGAATCCCTCAAATCGGAGGTCAAATACTCAATCAAAAGCCCAAATTTTGGTCTAAGAAGTTTCTTCATTTTTCCCAAGTTTCTACTCAAAATTCACGAAAGTAAGGGTGGAATTTAGGATTAAAATCATGAAAATTAACCTATGATAGTTAGAAATCACTTACCAAGAATATCCAGGTGAAAAATCCCTCAAAGATCGCCTCTCCCGAGCTCCCACAATTCAAAAATGGTGAAAATAGGCTTAAACCTTCGAATTGGATATTTAATAGTCTGCCCAGGTATTTGTTCTATGCGTTCGCGGAGGGTCCACCGCGAACGCGAAAGGTAAAAATTTATGGCCCAGAAAATACCCTATGCGAACGCGGTGAGGGACCCGTGAACGCGGTCAGCAAAATCACTAAGACTTCGCGAACGCGGTCCCATATGTGCGAACGCGAAGGGTAACTGACCCCTGACCCGTGGGACCCCCGCTAGACCTATGCGAACGCGACCAATACCCCGCGTCCGCGATGAAGAACCAGCCTCAACTACGCGAATGCACCCTACTGCCCGCGAACACAAATATTTAAAATCCCTTAGCCCAAAATAGCCTATGCGTTCGCGGTGACCTCTACGCGAACGCATAGAAGGAAACCAGTTGTAGAAAAATCTGATGTTTTCTTAAGTCCAAAACCACTCCGTTGAGCATCCGAAAACCATCCGAGGGCCCCGGGACCTCAACCAAACCCACCAACTAACCCAAATACCTTATTCGAACTTGGTCGAGCCTTAAAAACGCGTCCCATAACATCAAAATACTCAAATATGCATAGATTCAAGCCTAAGAACTTAGGAATTTTCAAGAATTCACATTCGACGCCGAAACACGTCTAAACTCATCCGAATAACCTCAAATTTTGCACATAGGTCATAAATGACATTACGGACCTGTTGTCGCTTTCGGAATTCCATTCCGAGTCCGATATCAAAATCTCACCTATCGGCCGAAATCGCCGAAATTCTAACTTTCGCCAATTCAAGCCTAAATCTACATCCGACCTCGAAAACATATTCCGAAAATGCTCCTAACCCCGAAATCACTCAACGGAACTAACAGAATCGACGGAATTACATTACGGATCCGTCTTCACATAGCGATAGCTACGGCTCATTTTCTAAAGCTGAAAATTCACCTTAAAGGACTATATGACCAAAATCACTCCGAATTTCACCGCTCAACGCTCCGACAAGTTCCATTAACATAATAAGGTATGGGAGAAGCAGTTATTAGGGAATCGGGGCTCTAACTCTCAAAATGACCGACCTGGTCGTTACATTCTCCCCCTCTTAAGAAAAATCGTTCGTCCTCGAACGAGTATAGAAACATACCTAAATCTGTGAATAGGTGAGGGTACTGACTCCGCATGTCCTGCTCGGTCTCCCAAGTCACCTTCTCGACCGGATGACCCCTCCATTGTACCTTGACTGAAGCAATATCCTTCGACCTGAGCTTTCTGACCTGCCTGTCCAAAATGGCCACAGGCTCCTCAACATAGGATAAATCCTTGTCCAGCTGAACTGAGCTGAAATCCAAAACATGCGTCGGATCACCGTGATACTTTCGGAGCATGGAAACGTGGAATACCGGATGAACACCTGCTAGATTGGGAGGCAAGGCCAACTCATAAGCAACCTCCCCAACTGGTCGTAGTACCTCAAAAGGGCCATTGAACCTCGGACTCAACTTACTCTGATGACCCAAAAGGTCATCCTAAGTAATTCAAGCTAAATCGGTGTTCCGAGGCCTCGAAAGCCTCCGTTAATCTCACCTCGATATACGTGCGCAACCCGGGAAGGTAGCCGGGAAGCTTCCATGTGAAAATTTGATAAAAATGGGATTTTT
>ML284577.1:0-10544 GCA_005239495.1 Nicotiana undulata
AATTGGTTTGGTTTGGTTCTAATATTTGAAAAATCGACTTACTTGGTTTGGTTTCTTTTTAGAAAAAAACCGATCCAAATCAAACCATGAATATCGCCCTTGTCTCCTTTGTCGCAGACTGAAAATGATAGGAATCCTATCAATAAAGAAGAGGCATAAGCATCGTCTCTCGATCCAATCCATCTTCCCTAGCCTCCCCACTTACATTATTTACATGGTGGCCTTTTTGCATTAATTACTTGAGAGAATGTCAAATACCAGCTGTATTAAAAATGCAAGTAAAATCCTCCCACATCGATGTTAAGAACGATTCTCACAAGTTTATACAAGACTATGAGATACTACTGCACGCCGAGCTCAGCAACGTGGGCTTGTAACTCAAGTGAGGGCATCAAAGTGGTGGAATGTTGGACCGTCTCAGAAGGTTGGTCTTGGTGGGCTCTTTTCTGGCCTGCCCTATCCAAGCACAGAGCTGGGTCACGTGGCCCAAGCGAAAACATGGGCTGCTGGACTCCTAAAGTGGGGTGGACTGCGTGAGGCTGGTTTCACAGAGCAACGAATAGCTCCCTTTCTGTGCAGTGGAAGGATAACGGGCCGGTGCTTACCAATTCCAGCAACTCCTGATGGGCTGCTCCTATTAAACCACCACCTTTTTGTCCCATTTTGCATGCGGAACAGTACACATTTTTTCTATAATTTTCCGCCTTGATAACGACTTTTATTATTCTTAAAACTATTTTATTTTGAGAAACAGATTAATTGTCATGTGATTGCATTTCTAGCAGTAATGAGGCTGTGCGGAATCCCAAAATAAAAAGAAACTAGACTGAAATATCCGTGATATAAACAGAAACAGCTTAACAGTGCACAAGACACTATAATAAGGTCCCATTCTATCAAAGCTAGGATCTTCGTCAGACATCTTTGTTTTTACTATTTGATACTCAAACAAAAAGAAATAAGAATAATATTGTTGTCGTGGAGAGGCGGATCCAAGATTTTAGGTTTATGATTTCCTTCAAAAATCTAGAGTTAATATACAATACTAACAGGATCTGGGTTCCAAGCTAAATATTCTTACATATTTAATGGATTTTTCAATACAAATACAGGTTCGAGACAAAAACTACTAGATTCACACGAACCTGTAGCTGTTGAACTGAATCCACCCCTGTTGCCGTGCTTGTTATAAAGCGACATTAGTTCTCTCTCTTTTTCCCTGTGATGAATATTATTTAATCGAAGATTATAAAAATAAAAATAAAAGACTTAAATTCAGAAGAAAACTTGGGGAACATGTCCTTTCTTAATTCTCAAGAGAAAATAAGTAAATGTACTCAACTTTGTAATTTTTAGACAGTTCCTAGATTCATTTCTAGTTGCTTCCCCCAGTTATTTTTCTCCATGATATTTAGTTTTTAATCCACATGTGACGTGATCATTGGATCTTATCCGTGATATCCACAGGACAATTTTTTTTACCCCATCCCTATAATTCCTCTACGTCTCTCTCTCATTTTCTATTTTGATGACAACTAACCTCAAAAGCATGGGCTGCTGGACTCCTAAATTGGGGTGGACTGCGTGAGGCTGGTTTCACATAGCAACGAATAGCTCCCTCTCTGTGCAGTGGAAGGATAACGGGCCGGAGCTTACCAATTCCAGCAACTCCTGATTGGCTGCTCCTATTAAACCACCACCTTTTTGTCCCATTTTGCATGTCGAACAGTACACACTTTTTCTATAATTTTTCGCCTTGATAACGACTTTTATTATTCTTAAAACTATTTTATTTTGAGAAGCAAATTAATTGTCATGTGATTGCATTTCTAGCAGTAATGAGGTTGTGCGGAATCCCAAAATAAAAAGAAACTAGACTGAAATATCCGTGATATAAACAGAAACAGCTTAACAGTGCACAAGACACTATAATAAGGTCCCATTCTATTAAAGCTAGGATCTTCGTCAAACATCTTTGTTTTTACTATTTGATACTCAAACAAAAAGAAATTAGAATAATATTGTTGTCGTGCAGAGGCGGATCCAAGATTTTAGGTTTATGATATCCTTCAAAAATCTAGAGTTAAAATATAATACTAACTGGATCTGGGTTCCAAGCTAAATATTCTTACATATTTAATGGATTGTTCAATACAAATACAGGTTCGAGACAAAAACTACTGGATTCACAACAACCCGTAGTTGTTGAACTGAATCCACCCATGTTGTCGTGCTTGTTATAAAGCGACATTAGTTCTCTCTCTTTTTCCCTGTGATGAATATGATTTAATCGAAGATTATAAATAAATAAAAATTAAACAAGACTTAAATTCAAAAGAAAACTTGGGGAACATGTCCTTTCTTAATTCTCAAGAGAAAATAAGTAAATGTAATCAACTTTGTAATTTTTAGACAGTTCCTCGATTCATTTCTAGTTGCTTCCCCCAGTTATTTTTCTCCACGATATTTAGTTTTTAATCCACATTTGACGTGATCATTGGATCTTATCCGTGATATACACAGGACAATTTTTTTACCCCATCCCTATAATTCCTCTACGTCTCTCTCTCATTTTCTAGTTTGATGACAACTAACCTCAAAAGCATGGGTTGTTGGACTCCTAAAGTGGGGTGGACTGCGTGAGGCAGGTTTCACAGAGCAACAAATAGCTCCCTCTCTGTGCAGTGGAAGGATAACGGGTCGGTGCTTACCAACTCCAGCAACTCCTGATGGGCTGCTCCTATTAAACCACCACCTTTTTGTCCCATTTTGCATGCCGAACAGTACACACTTTTTCTATAATTTTCCGCCTTGATAACGACTTTTATAATTCTTAAAACTATTTTATTTTGAGAAGCAGATTAATTGTCATGTGATTGCATTTCTAGCAGTAATGAGGCTGTGCGGAATCCCAAAATAAAAAAAACTAGACTGAAATATCCGTGACATAAACAGAAACAGCTTAATAGTGCACAAGACACTATAATAAGGTCCCGTTTTATCAAATCTAGGATCTTCGTCAAACATCTTTGTTTTTACTATTTGATACTCAAACAAAAAGAAATTAGAATAATATTGTTGTCGTGCAGAGGCGGATCCAAGATTTTAGGTTTATGATTTCCTTCAAAAATCTAGAGTTAATATATAATACTAACTAGATCTGGGTTCCAAGCTAAATATTCTTACATATTTAATGGAATTTTCAATACAAATACAGGTTCGAGACAGAAACTACTGGATTCACAGGAACCCGTAGCTATTGAACTAAATCCACCCATGTTGTCGTGCTTGTTATAAAGCGACATTAGTTCTCTCTCTTTTTCCCTGTGGTGAATATGATTTAATCGAAGATTATTATAAAAAAAAATAATTAAATTCAGAAGAAAACTTGGGGAACATGTCCTTTCTTAATTCTCAAGAGAAAATAAGTAAATGTACTCAACTTTGTAATTTTTAGACAGTTCCTAGATTCATTTCTAGTTGCTTCCTCCAGTTATTTTTCTCCACGATATTTAGTTTTTCCACATGTGACGTGATCATTAGATCTTATCCGTGATATTCACATGACAATTTTTTTTACCCCATCCCCATAATTCCTCTACGTCTCTCTCTCATTTTCTATTTTGATGACAACTAACCTCAAAAGCATGGGCTGCTGGACTCCTAAAGTGGGGTGGACTGCGTGAGGCTAGTTTCACAGAGCAACGAATAGCTCCCTCTCTGTGCAGTGGAAGGATAACGGGCCGGTGCTTACCAATTCCAGCAACTCCTGATGGGATGCTCCTATTAAACCACCACCTTTTTGTCCCATTTTGCATGCCTAACAGTACACACTTTTTCTATAATTTTCCGCTTTGATAACGACTTTTATTATTCTTAAAACTATTTTATTTTGAGAAGCAGATTAATTGTGATGTGATTGCATTTCTAGCAGTAATGAGGCTGTGCGGAATCCCAAAATAAAAAGAAACTAGACTGAAATATCCGTGATATAAACAGAAACAGCTTAACAGTGCACAAGACACTATAATAAGGTCCCATTCTATCAAAGCTACGATCTTCGTCAAACATCTTTGTTTTTACTATTTGATACTCAAACAAAAAGAAATAAGAGTAATATTGTTGTCGTGGAGAGGCGGATCCAAGATTTTAGGTTTATGATTTCCTTCAAAAATCTAGAGTTAATATATAATACTAACTGGATCTGGGTTCCAAGCTAAATATTCTTACATATTTAATGGATTTTTCAATACAAATACAGGTTCAAGACAAAAACTATTGGATTCACAGGAACCCGTAGCTGTTGAACTGAATCCACCCCTGTTGTCGTGCTTGTTATAAAGCGACATTAGTTCTCTCTCTTTTTCCCTGTGATGAATATTATTTAATCGAAGATTATAAATAAATAAAAAATTAAACAAGACTTAAATTCAGAAGAAAACTTGGGGAACATGTCCTTTTTTAATTCTGAAGAGAAAATAAGTAAATGTACTCAACTTTGTAATTTTTAGACAGTTCCTTGATTCATTTCTAGTTGCTTCCCCTAGTTATTTTTCTCCACGATATTTAGTTTTTAATCCACATGTGACGTGATCATTGGATCTTATCCGTGATATCCATAGGGCAATTTGTTTTACCCCATCCCTATAATTCCTCTACGTCTCTCTCTCATTTTCTATTTTGATGACAACTAACCTCAAAAGCATGGACTGCTGGACTCCTAAAGTGGGGTGGACTGCGTGAGGCTGGTTTCACAGAGCAACGAATAGCTCCCTCTCTGTGCAGTGGAAGGATAACGGGCCGGTGCTTACCAATTCCAGCAACTCCTGATTGGCTGCTCCTATTAAACCACCACATTTTTGTCCCATTTTGCATGCCGAACAGTACACACTTTTTCTATAATTTTTCGCCTTGATAACGACTTTTATTATTCTTAAAACTATTTTATTTTGAGAAGCAAATTAATTGTCATGTGATTGCATTTCTAGCAGTAATGAGGCTGTGCGGAATCCAGAAATAAAAAGAAACTAGACTGAAATATCCGTGATATAAACAGAAACAGCTTAACAGTGCACAAGACACTATAATAAGGTCCCATTCTATTAAAGCTAGGATCTTCGTCAAACATCTTTGTTTTTACTATTTGATACTCAAACAAAAAGAAATTAGAATAATATTGTTGTCGTGCAGAGGCGGATCCAAGATTTTAGGTTTATGATATCCTTCAAAAATCTAGAGTTAAAATATAATACTAACTGAATCTGGGTTCCAAGCTAAATATTCTTACATATTTAATGGATTTTTCAATACAAATACAGGTTCGAGACAAAAACTACTGGATTTAAGGAACCCGTAGCTGTTGAACTGAATCCACCCCTGTTGTTGTGCTTGTTATAAAGCGACATTAGTTCTCTCTCTTTTTCCCTGTAATGAATATGATTTAATCAAAGATTATAAAAATAAAAAATTAAACAAGACTTAAATTCAGAAGAAAACTTGGGGAACATGTCCTTTCTTAATTCGCAAGAGAAAATAAGTTAATGTACTCAACTTTGTAATTTTTAGACAGTTCCTCGATTCATTTCTAGGTTCTTCCCCTAGTTATTTTTCTCCACGATATTTAGTTTTTAATCCACATGTGACGTGATTATTGGATCTTATCCGTGATATCCACATGACTTTTTTTTTTACCCCATCCCTATAATTCCTCTACGTCTCTCTCTCATTTTCTATTTTGATGACAACTAACCTCAAAAGCATGGGCTGCTGTACTCCTAAAGTGGGGTGGACTGCGTGAGGCTGGTTTCACAGAGCAACGAATAGCTCCCTCTCTGGGCAGTGGAAGGATAACGGGCCGGTGCTTACCAATTCCAGCAACTCCTGATGGGCTGCTCCTATTAAACCACCACCTTTTTGTCCCATTTTGCATGCCGAACAGTACACACTTTTTCTATAATTTTCCGCTTTGATAACGACTTTTATTATTCTTAAAACCATTTTATTTTGAGAAGCAGATTAATTGTCATGTTATTGCATTTCTAGCAGTAATGAGGTTGTGCGGAATCCCAAAATAAAAAGAAACTAGACTGAAATATCCGTGATATAAACAGAAACAACTTAACAGTGCACAAGACACTATAATAAGGTCCCATTCTATCAAAGCTAGGATCTTCGTCAAACATCTTTGTTTTTACTATTTGATACTCAAACAAAAAGAAATTAGAATAATATTGTTGTCGTGCAGAGGCGAATCCAAGATTTTAGGTTTATGATTTCCTTCAAAAATCTAGAGTTAATATATAATACTAACTGGATCCGGGTTCCAAGCTAAATATTCTTACATATTTAATGGATTTTTCAATACAAATACAGGTTCGAGACAAAAACTATTGGATTCACAGGAACCCGTAGCTGTTGAACTGAATCCACCCATGTTGCTGTGCTTGTTATAAAGCGACATTAGTTCTCTCTCTTTTTCCCTGTGATGAATATGATTTAATCGAAGATTATAAAAAAAAATTAAACAAGACTTAAATTCAGAAGAAAACTTGGGGAACATGTCCTTTCTTAATTCTCAAGAGAAAATAAGTTAATGTACTCAACTTTGTAATTTTTAAACAGTTCCTCGATTCATTTCTAGTTGCTTCCCCCAGTTATTTTTCTCCACGATATTTAGTTTTTAATCCACATGTGACGTGATTATTGGATCTTATCCGTGATATCCACAGGATAATCTTTTTTACCCCATCCCTATAATTCCTCTACGTCTCTCTCTCATTTTCTATTTTGATGACAACTAACCTCAAAAGCATGGGTTGTTGGACTCCTAAAGTGGGGTGGACTGCGTGAGGCTGGTTTCACAGAGCAACGAATAGCTCCCTCTCTGTGCAGTGGAAGGATAACGGGCCGGTGCTTACCAATTCCAGCAACTCCTGATGGGCTGCTCCTATTAAACCACCACATTTTTGTCCCATTTTGCATGCCGAACAGTACACACTTTTTCTATAATTTTCCGCCTTGATAACGACTTTTATTATTCTTAAAACCATTTTATTTTGAGAAGCAGATTAATTGTCATGTTATTGCATTTCTAGCAATAATGAGGCTGTGCCGAATCCCAAAATAAAAAGAAACTAGACTGAAATATACGTGATATAAACAGAAACAGCTTAACAGTGCACAAGACACTATAATAAGGTCCCATTCTATCAAAGCTAGGATCTTCGTCAAACATCTTTGTTTTTACTATTTGATACTCAAACAAAAAGAAATTAGAATAATATTGTTGTCGTGTAGAGGCGAATCCAAGATTTTTGGTTTATGATTTCTTTCAAAAATCTAGAGTTAATATATAATACTAACTGGATCTGGGTTCCAAGCTAAATATTCTTACATATTTAATGGATTTTTCAATACAAATACAGGTTCGAGACAAAAACTACTGGATTCACAAGAACCCGTAGTTGTTGAACTGAATCCACCCCTGTTGCCGTGCTTGTTATAAAGCGACATTAGTTCTCTCTCTTTTTTCCTGTGATGAATATGATTTAATCGAAGATTATAAAAAAAAAAATTAAACAAGACTTAAATTCCGAAGAAAACTTGGGGAACATGTCCTTTCTTAATTCTCAAGAGAAAATAAGTTAATGTACTTAACTTTGTAATTTTTAGACAGTTCCTCGATTCATTTCTAGTTGCTTCCCCCAGTTATTTTTCTCCACGATATTTAGTTTTTAATCCACATGTGACGTGATCATTGGATCTTATCCGTAATATTCACAGGACAATTTTTTTTACCCCATCCCTATAATTCCTCTACGTCTCTCTCTCATTTTCTATTTTGATGACAACTAACCTCAAATATCACCGTCTATTATATACCAAACCTCTTAGACATAAATATAATTAGCAAATGCTAATTTAACTGCTGTTACAGATTTGGTAATGATCGACAGTTCGAAGGTTTTTTCGTTATTGCTATCAATGTTGTTTGTTAAAGTATTCAGCTGGATGAGAATGATGATAATCACCAGCCACCTCCAACCACCATCCCCACCACCTTCTTCAATCTCTAAACCTTTAACTCCAAGAAAACAATTTACTAACGAACACCCTTTACCTACTTTCATCCTCAACAAAATTCCTCATTTTTTTCCTTCATTGCCTACACAATATTGGCTGCTCCAATTTTTGATTAATCTTGGGAGGAAAGAAAATGGATGGCGTCTCATCAAGATTGTTGGTGCTGTCAATATTCTTTGTGATTTTGTTTGGTTTTCATAGAGAGAATATGCTAACTATGGCCATTGATGAAGATGCAAAAGCGCTTTGTAGCGTTAATCTTGCAGAATTTCTTCCTCCTCCTTATGGTGGTCTTGAAAATATGGTCTGTCAACCTGTTTGGAACTCTTTCCTGCTACGTGTAAGTTCTCCTTAACATATGCAGACTCTCTAATATGCATTAATTAGTCTTTAACACATAAATCTAATTAAGTTATTTAAAGTACCAATTGTACCTTCTAGTGGGTCCACACAAATCATGTCAACCTCTAGAAGATTGTCCAATTAAAAGGCACAATGAGAAGGTAAATATTAAGCTCCTGTTTGTCCACAGAATTAGGGAGTTTTTTTTTCAAATTTTGTTTTCAAATATATGTTTGTTTATAGATTTTAACTATTTTTTGATATATTTTGAAAACAAAATCTTCAAATCCCAAAAACAGCTCTACTGTAGTTTTTGAAGTTGTCCAAACACAATTTCAACTTTCAAAAAGTATTTTTTACCTCATCTTCGAAAACTCATTTTTTCAAGTTCCAACCAAATCTATGTTCAAACGCTAGCGAAGAGTTTCTAAACGTATAAAGTTGTCAAGCTTTTAGAGACAGAACAGAGAGAAATTGTGTCAAACAAATTGGACAGAGGGAGTATATGATATACTAGTATCAATTAGTGCATTGCAGGGAGATCAATAGCTTATAATGCAATTATAGTGACTTCAACTTAATTTCTGATTACAGTACTCTCAGAGTAAAGATAATGTGATCACCATTGTGTTATCAACCATTTACACATCCGGATGGATAGGAATGGGGTTCTCCCTTGATGGAATGATGATCAATTCTAGCTGCATGGTTGGATGGGTGAATCCAGCAGGCCATGGAAAAATCAAACAGTATTATGTTGAGGGATTCACTCCCTCAAAAATCATACCAGATAAAGGGGAGCTGCCATTGACAAGTGTTCCACCCATTATCTATCTTCAAGGGGCCACAGCTTACTTGGCCTTCCAGTTGAAGTATCCAACTCCTCTCAAAACTCAACCAATCTTACTAGCTTTCTCCACCAAATATCCTCAGCACCACCATCTCACTGTTCATGAAGACAAAACAACCATAAAATTCGACTTCTCTTCAGGTCTGGTCATCTCTGTCTCTCTAAAAATCATGTATATCTTTTCTTACTATTTCTAAAATAATTAACAAGAGTATCAAAATTGACACAAATATATCAAATGTTCACTTAAGTGTATGCACATTAACTCCATTCTCAGTTGTCTCCATGTCTTCTATAAAGCTATTTAGATGTTTAATTATTTTACATGAGATGATTTTGTCTCTGTCCTCAGGTACTACATTTGCTGCCACTGATACACCTAGTAGTAACTACATGAGCCCAAAGAAAACACATGGGGTATTGGGTATATTAGGATGGGGACTATTCTCTCCCTTTGGAGCAATTTTTGCAAGATACTTTAGGAGCCAACCGTTATGGTACTACTTTCATGTATCTGCTCAATTCATAGGATTCATATTAGGACTTGCTGGAGTGGTTGTCGGAGTTCAACTCAACAACAGGCTGCAACCCCATATTCCAGGACATCAGGGCATAGGCATTCTTATTCTTGTGCTTAGTATTCTTCAGGTTTGTCCCTAATCTCATTCAGCAAAAATTATATTCATAACTTGATAATTGACCGTATGCTAAAACCTATGATTTAGCTGCTGGAACTCTAAACATGGAGGACAGAATATAGTAGAGAAGATTGATAAACTTCCACATTCTATTGAATGGATGCCTTCTTTTAAAAAAGAAAATGCGTCATCTCTAAGGTCCCATATTTTAGGAACATAGAAGTCACTCTAACATTCACTTTACTATACATTCACATGCAGGTTTTGGCATTCTTTGTAAGACCAGATAAAGACAGCAAGTATCGCAAATACTGGAATTTGTATCACGGTTGGGTGGGCAGGATTGCTCTCTTCTTTGGAGCTGTGAACATAGTATTGGGGATGCATTATGCAGGCGCAGGCCAAGGATGGAAAATAGGCTATGGATTTGTTCTCGGTTCAACAGTGTTGGCATGCATCATCTTGGAAACGTTGTTAAGGCTAAGGAAGCTGGACGAACCAACTGTTCCTTCAAACTACCCTATGAGTTCAATCTAGCAAAGATCTAAATAATATACTACATTGTTATAGGTAGACTTGGTGAACAAGTAGATCAACCCCCCCCCCCCCCCCCCCCTCAAACTCTCAACCAA